>OX465283.1:92737962-92893767 GCA_949987705.1 Thereva unica
AGCTATTACTTAGATCTCTTCACCACTAGAATCTACGATTAACGCCAAGTATGGTGGTGTTCTTAACTCAATTCAGTAAAAAGTGTGGCTTAGCTCTTTTCACCACCAAGGCGACGATATATAAAATAATTAAATAATTTTTATTTTTGATTTTATTTATCGTTATTAATAAGTTTAGGTTAGTCTGGATAGTGCGTCAGTAGATTTCGATGAACCTTGGGTTTTATCTGTGAGGTGTTATATGGTCCCAGCAACACCGACTGTGTGTTCTATTATCAACGAAGGAGAGGTATGTAGTGGGCGTGGGATGGGCCGAGTTGGCTAGTCTTGGGAATTTGCATGTAGGTAAAAGGGGTAAAAATTAGCGAGGGCCGCTACATTTCTACAGTGGCTTGAAGAGTATATAGAGGAGCAAAAGGGTGCTATCACCAATGCACCTTCTTCGTTTTGCACTTTGTTCAGTCAAGGCAAGTTAATTTTTAGGGTAATATCGGTTAGCGCCACGCAACCGTCAAAAACAATTAAATTTCAAGCTTTTTATTACAACAAAAGCTAAGGATTTAGGACGAGTTTATTTTAACGGCTTGTGCCGGAAGGTTCGTGGACTTTGGGTTTGGGGTCATGTGTCGTATGGGGTGTGGCCGTGGGAATATAATTTCTGCCAAGATATATATTTTTTTTTTATGTGACAGTGCTAAGCTCAGGAGTCACCCTTTGTACTACCAGTCCGTCATGTCATTTGTCACGTCATGGTGCAATGTCTAGCAGTAAGCTTAGTACGGAGAGGGGAGGGGGGTATAGGTTAAGGGTTAAAAGGAACGGGGGGGTATTGAAGAAGGTGGTGATGAACCCTGCGTTTGAACTCTTGGATGTTGTAGGAGCTCGGAAATACTGACTGCGAGAGATTATTCCACAGCCGAGTTGTTCTATTAACAAACGAATTCATATCTTGTTGAGTGCGTGAAAGGGGGAGTTGCAGGTGAAGGGAATGAGACGAGTGGGCTAATCTGGTGTTGCGGTTGTAAGATTGCCGTGGAGGCAGGAGAGCGTTTAACTCGGAGGAACAGTCATTATGATAGTAGCGATAAAATTTTGTCAGTGCTGCTACATTCCTACGGTGGCTGAGGGGGTCGATGGTGGAGCCAGCGGTGTCGTCATCAATTAATTTGAGGGCCTTTTTTTGGACCTTATCTAACCATGCCAAGGTGGTTATTGGAGCGCCGCCCCAAACGAGGGAGTTATATTCGAGAAGAGGCCGTATGTAGGATTTATAAATAACAGCACGGGCCGATGGCTGGAGGAGGAACTTGCACCTCTTAAGAAATCCCAAGCACTGGGATGCTTGTTTGGCGATTTGGAATATGTGATCATTCCAACGAAGGTCTTTGGCTAATGTCACGCCTAAGATGTGTAGGGATGGGTCGGCCTTTAGTTCAACGTCATCCACTGTCAAGGATGGTGAGGTGTTGAACTTCTTTTTTGAGATAAGACAGTACTTGGTTTTAGAGGCGTTGAATTTGACACGATTCTTCTCTCCCCAATCTAGAATTAGTTTGATGTCTTTTTTAATAGAGTTGAACATTAGTTCACGATCATCAAGACAGGATCTGGCATGTGTCTGTCTTGTATCGAAGCTGTACGAGTAACGTAGAGTACCGTCGTCAGCGAAGCTGAGAAGTGGGTTGGAGGGGATTGAAAATAGGTCATTTATAAAGATGAGAAAAAGGGCCGGTGATAAAATTGACCCCTGAGGGACCCCCGCAGAGATGGGGTGAGATTCAGATTTGACGCCATCCAATAATACCTTAATTGAACGGCCGGAAAGGAAACTCTCAACCCACCTATACAGAAGTGAGTCAATTCCAATAGCTTGGAGTTTAGCTAACAAGGCTGAGTGCCATACTCTATCAAAAGCCTTGGAGATATCCAAAGCAACCAAACTAGATTCGCCAGATCCATGCAAACTTCGGCTGAGGTGTTCTGTAAGGCAAACTAAAAGATCACCAGTGGATCTTTTTTGACGGAAGCCGTATTGTTTGTCGCTGATAAGTTGGTTGGATTCTAGATATCCCATAAGCTTTTTGTTAATTATCGTCTCCATGGTTTTGGAGAGAATAGAAGTAATTGCTATTGGGCGGTAGTTGGAGGGATCGCTGGAGTCACCTTTTTTCGGTATTGGCTGAACATGGGCAAGTTTCCAAGAGTCTGGGTAAACTCCGGAAGAGTATGATAGGGCAAAAAGTTTGCGCAGAGGTCTAGCCAAAGGTGAGGCGCATTGTTTTAAGACGATAGGGGGTATATTATCGGGTCCAGTCGATTTGTTTACATCGAGCTCCTTGAGGCACCTGTACACCTCCGAGTCCTGAAGAAAACCCTGTCCATTAGATGAGCGCTGAGCTCAAGAACCGGGGGTAGCATATCAGTTTGGGGTAAAGAAGAATATGAGTTATATTCAATACAATTAAATACAAGGCGGAATGTAGGACTTGTAGATTGTAGTCAGGGCAACTGGCTGAAGGAGGAGCTTGCACCTTTTGAGAAATCTCAGGCATTGATAAGCTTGTTTGGCGATTTGGAATATGTGATTACTCCATCGCAGATCTGGGACCTTATTCTCTATTACAATATTGTCATATTTTTTTAATGAAATGCCGAAACCGTATTTTCTATTACAATATTGACATTCATTTTACATGAAAATTTAACGATATTGGCAAATTTTTACTTGAAAGCTGTTTCGTTTTCGGATCGGATTTAACACTATTGTAATAGGGAATAGGGCCCCTGTTATGTCTAAAGGTACGAATCCACCAAGGCATTTGCTCGCAGGCTTTTGACGTGATAATTACGTAAAAAGTTGATGTTTCAGATGTGCATAGCTGCGATATGCACTTTCTTCATGACGTGAATTTGCCCGCGAGCAAATGTTTGTTTGCCTTGGTGGATTTGTACCTTAAGATGTTAAGAGATGAGTCAGCTATTACGTTCTTTTTGCCCACTGAGGTAAAGAGTAGGATGGTACAAGTTTTCGTAGGGATGAGAGTTCACACTCTATTACGAATTGGGTTGGAGCGGTTTGAGAGCAGATCCCTAATGAATATTAGAAAGAGATCAGGTGAGAGAATCGACCCTTGGGTAACGCCCGCCGTGATTCGACGCCATCCAGTACTGGCTTGATTGAATAGCCACAAACGAAGCTCTCAAATCAGTTCTTTAGAACTGAGATGTTTTACATCAGGCGTCGAATTGTTCACTTTTTCCGTTGCCCGCATAACGCTACTCTCAATTTTCTGCAAAAATGTGTGTAGTTTTGAAGAGGGGCGGTTTTTATATCTATTCAATCAACTCAGTGATTTGATTTGTTAAGAAAATGACAAGCATTTAAAAAAAAATTTACCCTTGAACCAAAAAATATATTAAAAATGAATGAAAATACTGTCGAATTATTTATAGAACTTATTAATAAACTAGCTGAAGTGGATTTGATTTATAATAGTGGGTCTATACGAAGTGGCTCACTCCGTCGTGATGTTTGAATGAAACGGCCGACGTGGGCACCTTTCCAGCGGCTTTTCTTTGTTTTACGGATAAAAGTGTATGGGAAATAAGCTCGCGCGAACAAAGTGTGTTTCGTGTGGATGGACTATAAGGCTCACATGCCCAACAACCCAGTATGATGAATATTGAATATCACGAAGACCTTTAAATTTTTGGTTAAATTATAGGTACTTACTAGAGTTTTTTATTCTCGATTTTTCTTCGTCTGTTCTTCTAGTACTAAAACCAAGCACCTTCATTAAAACTGGTCGTCCCAAGCAAGATCCTGTGATCCCTCATCATGCTTATAATTACACAATATTTCTACATCTACAAATTTCTTTTTTGATTTTGGCTCCCGTTACAACCTAAACATCAAGAATTCCTACTTGTTTGCAATCTTTTTGTCGCACAAAACAAGTGTGTTTTTGTGCTGAGGCACCGGCCACTAATTATGGGTTTTCACGGCAGGCTTATAGTTGTATAATAAGTTTGATATATCGTCACCCTTATGCCAGAGACGCGAAAGTGTAAATCTGCAGTTTTGAGTAATTGCTAGATAAATGTTCAAACTGTCTCTAAAAGACTGTCTCTATCAGATTTTTTTTACGCGTCCAATCTTTTTTTAATATAGCTATATAATAAACCCACATTCGTACTTCTGGCATGGCATCTTTGTACCATTTTGCATTACAAAACCCTATTAGCGCGAGAGTGAAAAATTTGCACTTTCGCGTCTCTGGCATAAGGGTGACGATATACATGAACATAAATATACCAAAATTCTTAGAGTTTTTGGTAATTATTTACTATATCACCCCCTTCCAGGGGGTAGGAGTGGGGGTAATAAGGGAGGTTGACCTGAACACGTTTCTTTTGGAATTAGCCCTTAGTCATCCCTTCTTAGAAAGTTATTCACTGTTGAAATTTTGTAAAAATCACTTTTTTACAAGTATTATTTTATGACTATAATAAGCAGTTATATCAGTAATGACTTTGACGCTGGATTGTAAGACCCAAAAACTCTCCCACCCAACCTTTACCTCATTCTCGAATTGGGCACAATCTTTTATTGCTGCTCCCAGAACAGAGGACGGGCGGACTAATAAAGTAAACAATTACCCTATATAATAGCATTTAAAAAAATCTTTCAAAATCGGAAACTTTCTTCCTTCATTGACTACCTAATCTTGAGGAATATGAAGTAGAGTTTTAAACGATAATTCTGATATTCTTTATTATAATTCTATTATTGTAAGTAAACACATTTAAATTGACCTAAACTAAATGGCTTAAATTTTCTAATAATAAAATAAATACACAAAAACATCAATTTTTGCTAAAAAAAACCTATTTCATTTTTCTCAAATTAAAAAAAAACGCGATGCAAAATTTCCTATTAAATCTCTTCCCATTCATTAATTCATTGATAAATTTCAGCCACCGACCAAGAAATCATCGTAGTTTCAGCCCACCCACCCCCTTCCAAAGCAAAACAAAAGGAATTCCCGCGCAGAAATCTATTTTTAGATCCGAAACTTTTGGCTTTTCTTCTAACATGCGTCAAGGGCTTTGAAATGCTTTTTTAAATTCAGGCGCAAACCTTCTTTTTTCAATTTTTACTAAAAAATAACAAAATTAAAAAATGTGACTATTTTATGATTATTATGCACTCATAAAGAAATATTATTATTTATATTATTAAACTAATGTTGAAAACCCATTCCCATTGATTTTAGAGGTTTAAAACAAAAATTCCTATCACTAAAACTTAAATCGGTACAACTATCGCCATCTAACAAACCAGCTGGAAAGATGTTTGTCCATATCTACTTACTCTATAATCAATGGTATCTACATTGATTATAGAGTAAGTAGATATGGACAAACATCTTTCAGGTTGTCTTGTTAGATGGCGATAGTTGTACCGATTTAAGTTTTAGTGATAGAAATTTTTGTTTTAAACCTCTAAAATCAATGGGGATGGGTTTTCAACATTAGTTTAATAATATAAATAATAATATTTCTTTATTAGTGCATAATAATCAGAAAATAGACACATTTTTTGATTTTGTTATTTTTTAGAAGAAATTGAAAAAAAGCAGGTTTGCGCCTGAATTTAAAAAAGCATTTCAAAGCCCTTCACGCATGTTGGAAGAAAAGCCAAAAGTTTCGGATCTAAAAATAGATTCCTGCACGGGTATTCCTTTTGTTTTTGTTTTGGAAGGGGGTGGGTGGGCTGAAACTACGATGATTTCTTGGTCGGTGGATGAAATTTATGAATGAAGAAATTAATGAATGGGAAGAGAGATTTAATGAGAAATTTAGCATCGTGTTTTTTTTATTTTGAGTGAAATTAAATAAGTTTTTTTTTGAACAAAATTCTAGTTATTGATTTATATTGATTTTATTATTGCTTATAGAGTAAATTGAGTAAACTATTTCAAAATATGAATATATATACCTACATATTTGCGTAACATAATAAAAAACAATAAAAAATATTAGAATTTTCGTTTAAAGCCCTACTTCATATTTCTCAAGAGTAGGTAGTCGTCAATGAAGGAAGAAGAGTTCCGATTTTGAAAGATTTTTTTAAATGTAATAAGGGTAATTGTTTACTTTATCAGGCAGCCCCCCCTCCGCTTTGGTCGCAACGGTTAAAGGTTCGCGCAATACTCCAAAATTGCGGTAGAAGTTTGGGTGGGAGAATTAAATTGCTATTTTTTATAAAATTTACTTTTACAAAATTTCAACCCTGAATAACCAACCGGTGACCAAGGGCTAATTCCAAAAGAAACGCGCTATGGTCAATCACTTATAATCCTTACCTCCTGCGGGTGTGCGGTGATAAAGTAAATAACTATCCAAAACTCTAAGAATTTTTGTATATATGTACAGGTATCTATATGAATATCCCACTCCACCACCCGTTCATTTAATAATGGTAGCTTCAATAAAACCACCCTCTTGCTTACTTCTGTTAGTATCAAATTTTAAAATTTAATGAAAATTATGGTATTGGAAATAAAAATACTTAAAATTATAAAAAGCAAACCAGTCTGGAATCGTTATTCAACTGGAAGCCTGCCATGAAAACCCATAATTAGTGGCGCGGCCGTCGATACAAATACTCACTTGTTTTGTGGTGGCAAAAAGATTGCAAGCAAGTTAGAACTCTTGTTGTTCAGGTTGCAACGACAGCCAAATTTCAAGAAGAAAAATGTAGACATATTGTGTAGCTATAGGAATAATGAGAGATCACAGGCTCTTGCTTGGGACGACCTGCACAGACGAAGAGAAATCTAGAATAGAAAACTCTAGTATGTCTCTAGTATTAACCGGTAGTTGAAAGGTCTTCGTGATATTCAATATTCATCCTACTGGGTAGTTGGGCATGTGAGCTTTATGGCCCGCGTACATAACACAAACCTTGTTCGCGCAAACACTTTTCCCATGGATTTTTATCCATGAAACAAAGAATGCTGGTGGAAATGTGCGCACAAACATTCCGTCGACTTTGTCCGCACAGGCATCCTGTCGCCCATATCATTCAAACATCAAAGTTTCACCTGATCTCTTTCTAATATTCATTAATGATTTGCTCTCAATCCCCTCCAACCCACTTCATAGTTTTGGCAATGACACCCTGCGTCACTCCTACGCCTTCGTCAATATAAAGCAAGCACGGGCCAGACCTTGTCTCCTAGAGCTGAGCTCTTATCTCCACGAAAACTTGCACCATCCTTCTCTTTATCTCAGTGGGGAAAAAGAATCTCATGGCTGACTCTTCTCTAGATGGGTCTACGTCATTTTGACATCATAATCTGGAATAAGGATGCTAGTCTGTCTACGGTAACAGGTATGAGTTCACCAAAGGAAAACGAACATTTGCTCGCGGGCAAAATGACGTCACCAAGAAAGTGCATATCACAGCTATGCACATCTGAAACATATCCTTTTAACGTCATTATAACGTCAGTCAAAAGCCTGCGTGCAAATGTTTTGGCGGATTCGTACCTTTAAGGACGAAATACACGAGCACTCCATCCATTGATGTTTTGGCGTGCATGGAGCGCTCGTGCATTGGGCCCTTTAGACATAATTTTATCTTCAGGGGCCCTATTCTCTATTACAATATTGTTAAATCCAATCTGAAAACAAAACTGTAAAATCTTGCTAATATTATTAAACTTTCATGTAAAATAGAATACGGTTTCGGCCAGTTTCGTCAAAAAATATAACAATTTTAAGGCCCGAGATACATAGATACGTGATGGAGTAATCACATTCCAAATCGTCAAACAAGCTAATCAATGCTTGAGATTAATCCAGAGATTAAAATCCCTCCTTCAGCCAGCTGTCCAGGCTACAATCTACAAGTAATACATTCCGCCTTGAATATAACTCATATATCTGGGCGGACTCAGCCAAAACAAGCTTGGCTAAGCTGAATAAGGTGCCAAACGAAGAAGGTACATTGGCGGTAGCACCCGTTTGGTCCTCTATATACCCTTCAAGCCGGTAGGAATGTAGCACCTAAGTTTAACAGCTTTCACCTACACACACCTCTTTTTCCAAGATTAGCCAACTCAGGACATCCGCAGTCCACTACAAACCCCCCTTTGTTAATAAATAGAATAGAACACATAGTTGTTAACAGAGAACTGATCAAACGTACGGTTCATTGACATCTACTCACGCACCATCCAGACTAACCTAAACTTACTAGTACATCCTTACTTGAAGGACATAACGTGGTAACGGTACAAAGGGTTGGACTTGGCCATGCCACATAAATAACGATAAATAAAATCAAAAACAAAAATTATTTTATTTATCTCAACAGTAATTAAATTATCCGTAAAAATTTCAAATTTCTACGAACTTATAAAATACCTGAGAACAAATCTAAAAATTTGTCACCTTTTCGCTAAGAAAAAGGAAATAATCCCTTCATTTTTCTAAAGATAATAAAAGCATGCTTGTAGCCAAATTTCCCATTAAAGTTATCTCGCCCATTCATTTATTCCCTCATTGTCAAATTTCACCCATCATCATCATTTTATCACCCTCTTTGCCCTTCCCGAACAAAACAATAGGAATAAGCGCATAGAAATCTATTTTTAGATCCACCGCCACTAAACTCAAAGCCGCAGCTTCTGATTTTTTTTCAAATGCGCAAAGGGCTTTCACATAAACTAGAAAGTTTATTTTGGAAACTAACCATATATAGCGGAGCATAAAACCCTGCGATACTAGCGCACCCAGCTCGTGGTGCCGTAACCTGAAGTTAATTTGACTCGCGTTTGTCCATATCTACTTAGGCCGTTTGCCAAAATACCATTTCGAATTTTTCTCATTTCCCAGGGCACTTCGATATCCCAAAGTGTGCCAAAATACCAATTCACACATTTCAATGACAATTAAAAACTTTTAAGTAAAAATGGACGGAGAAACAGCATAGAAAATTTATTAAAATGTTATTTTGTTGAATTCGATTGTTAGATTTATTTTCTTTCTTATAAATAAATGATTGAGCGTTATCCCTGATTGCAATATTTTTTTAGTTTCTTCCTGCAAAACTAAAAACATTGTATTAACATGATGTCTCCTTGCGAGTGTTTAAAATAAAAAAAATAATAATAATTGGTTTCCAGTTACGTTTTGTTTTTATTCTTTGGTGTAATTAAATATTAACTTTTTAAATTAATTAACTGTAAATCTATTTCCACTTGATATTAAAATAATCAGACAATCATATTTGTTTTTGTTTGCATAATATTTTCCTTGAAACATTTGTAAAGCCTGGTATCTACATTGATTATATACTAAGTAGATATGGACAAACGCGATTCAAATTAACTTCCAGTTACGGCACCACGAGCTGGGGGCGCTAATATCGCAGGGTTTTATGCTCCGCTATATATGGTTAGTTTCCGAAATAAACTTTTTCTGGTTTATGTGAAAGCCTTTTGCGCATTTGAAAAAAAAAGCTGCGGCTTTGGGTTTAGTGGCTGCGAATCTAAAATAGATTTTTATGCGCTTTTTTCTATTGTTTTGTTCAGGAAGGGCAAGGAGGATGAAAAAATGATGATTTCGTGGGCGATGGGTGAAATTTGACAATGAAGGAATAAATGAATGGGCGAGACATCTTTTATGGGAAATTTGGCTACAAGCATGTTTTTATTATCTTGAGAAAAATGAAATAGATTTGAAGGGATTATTTCACCTTTTTAGCGGAAATATGTGAAATTTGTAGTTTTTGTTTTTCAATTTTAATTTTAAAATTGAATTTTTGCAAATAATGGTACTAGTATTGCTATATAAAATAATTTTCACTTTTGATGTATGCCAGTTAATTTTGCAGTTTTACGATAGGGCCGATTTAGAGATTGCAAAAATTTTCCGCTTTTCGGTTGGTTGCACGCATAACTCTTAAGTTTCCGAATAAAAATTAAAATGAGGTTACTTTTGATAAGAGCCTTTTTAACTACTTGGCAACTTTTAAGAAAATGATTTTTTTACCTTTGAACAATAAAAAATATTAAAAATAAATGAAAATATTGCAAATAGTCAGTCACAGACCAAGAAACCTTAAGTGTGTTTTTGTGGCAAAGGCCTAGCCGCTAATTATGGGGCTTCACGGCAGGCTTTCAGTTAAATAATTAATCCAGTCTGTTTGTGAATGTGTTTAATAATTTAAACAATTTTTATTTCAAGTTCTTGGATTATTTCCGCTAAATTTTAAAATTTGATGCTATCGGGAGCAAGCGAGTGATTTTATTGAAGTCACCATAACTAAATGAAGGCGTGGTGGAGTCGGATATAAACAATATGTATATACCAAAACCTTTAGAATTTTGGGTAATTATTTACAGCAGAGGTAGGGGTTGTATAGGGGTTGACATGAACACATTTTCTTTGAAATTACGCGTCTGTCATACTTAAAAAAGTTTTTTTTGGGTTATGATTTTATAAAAAACACTGGGGCTGTACTCCCGAAGACAAGACGATGAGGAAACGAAACGAAATAACGAGACGAGACGAAAATATATTTCCTACTCCTGGAGACGATAATCTCGTATTGCCTTGTGTTTGTAAATTTTGACCTATTATGCAAAACAAATTAAAATTATCAAAATAATTAACATTCCCAATAATAATTTTTTCTTTTTAATAAAGACTTTTTATTGAGCTATCCATACAATATACTCGTATGTGCATTCATTTGTTTTACAAATATTTTAATTTCAGGTTTTGCCGGTTTATTATTATACCTATGCTAATACATCAGTTATGAAAGAGCGGACCTTGGCCCTACAGTCTATGGTTCTTACAAGTCTACTACACTGTTTTATTTTTAGTTGGCTATTGCCTGCTCACTGGCTATGCCCCATTCGCTTTGCCTTAGTGGCTAATTAACATTCCCAACATACAATTTAACAAGCACTAACGTCTAAACGAAGACTATTATTACAAATATGTCATCGTTTGTTTAGACGAAAACGAGACGATATCGTCTTCCAAGGTAGCATTTTGACAAAACGGTTTCGTTTTTCGTCTTCGGGAGTACAGGCCCTGTTTTTACAAGTTTAGCGATTTGATAAGCACTTATTTTAATAAACATTATGACTCTAAATTGCGCGTCCCCAAACAGAGTTCAGGTCAACTCCCAAACTACCTCATTCTCTCGCGTACCTAATTATTCAGGCTTGGAATCTCGGACCGCGACGAGTAGAGTAGGCGCGCGACCAGCCTCGTGTTGTAGCCACAGCGAAAGGTGACGGCAAAGTAAATTATTACCCTTAATATGAACATTTAAAAAAATGATCAAAATAGGAACTGCCCCTGATGAGTAACAAGTATAAGCATTAATTAATTCGACTTATTTTGAGAAATATTAAGGTTTTGAACAAAAATTCTGATTTTTTGGTATTGCTTTTTATTTTCGTAAACAAATATGTTCAAATTTATATTTTGCATAATATGTACCCTTTTCCACACCACCTTCGAGGTAAAGTACTAGGCGCTTTTTTTTTAACGTGGTTTCCCCCTTAGGAATAATCCACACTTTGTTTTGTTATTTAAGAGATATTTGCGAAAATTCGCTTTTGGCCGTCGTAGGAAGTTCAATAAAGATAACCGGAATACGCTTCAGACCAATCAACATCTGTAATGGACTCCGACAAATGGACGCTCTGGCATGTTTTCTTTTTACCACTATCACTTTCGCTAGCACTGGCACTACCACTATTACCACAATCACCAATAAGAACATCAGCATCACCACTATATCACCATCAACACCATCACCAAGATCACCATCTGCACCATCACTACTCACCATGAGCACCATCACCTATTCTACCGTCAGCACCACCACCATACTCACCATCACCATCGCCAGCACCATCTCCAAGTTCAACATCTGCACCATCACCATCTCCACCGTCACCTATATCACCATCACCAATTCCACCATTAGCACCACCACCATAACCACCATCACAAATTTCACCATCTGCATCACCACCGCAACTACCATCACCAATACCACTACCACCCACCATCAGCACCATGGCCGCGATAACAACCACTCACTCAAAATCGCCATAGAACCACCACCACTTGCCATCAGAACCACCACCACTCACAATCATCAATTTCACCATCACTAATATCACCATCTGCACCACCGCTGTTACTACTATCACCAATACCACTAGAACATAATCACCATAGCACTATTTCCACTCGACCACTCGCCATCAGCACTACCACCAATGTCACTATCAGCACCATGTCCACCATCGCCACTATAACCATCATATTATTCCGTTCCCCTCAATATATTAATCCTTTTTGATGTGTCTTTGAATTGAAATGTTTGATTCATATTTTTGAGTTCGGTCCATATAAGCAGTTTTAAAATATATTTTAAAACTACTGGCTTGTGTTCACAACCTGGCCACTGTGAAACCAGAGAATTTATTTTAGGAAAAATAAATTGGTTGAGGACATCTTTTTTCCACATAATCTTCTGAAATAGTTCCTGAAAAGCGCAATATACAATTGCTAATTCGGCTTCAAATACTTCACTAGGAACAGTAAGAGAACCATATGATTGGGACGGATTAAATGCTTTATGTTGTATTAGCAAATATTTATTAGATGTTCCAGGGGAACTATTTACAACATGGGATTTGCATGCCTCACATTTCATACGATGAACTATTTTATGAGATATGTAACCGAAATAATATAAGTTCGAGTTATATTTAAGCTTTTCCTGCGGTGTACTCTTGTCAAAAATGTCCTGAAGCATTTCTACATATTCTTCTATTTGGATATCTTCTTCTTGATCCATATAGTCATTACTAGTACAAGCTTGTGGTGGTACGATGTCCTCACTTTCTCTTGTTGGATTACAATCTATCAGATTGGTTGACTCGGAATCAACATAGCTAGAATGCTCTGAAGGAGCTGCATTTTGGAAAACGATTTGCTTTAAATTTCTATATGTTCTATAAACCGATGGATTACGTTCATATGATCCTTTAAATCCCCTTACCATAGATATCATGTTTTCTAAAGGATCCTGGTTTAAATGACCGGTTATAATGTAATCTTGTTTTCCTTTCAGATCATTCCACAACATTTCTATAGCTGTTATCGTTTGCAATAAACCATCGAAACAATATGGCCGCTTCATTCGTCCTGTATACGCCCACTTGCTAATATAATTTTTAGCATCTTTTAAATTTTCCAATATTGTGTTGTTCGACGATATAGCATTCCGTGCAGGATTTTTAGAATATCTGATTACGCTATTCAAATTATCAAATAATGTATTCAGAGTGCTTATAAAATGAGCAGTATTTAAAGCCACCTCCTTCTTTTCTCCTTTAAAGCAATTAAGGCCAACTGCGGTTAGAATCGCCGATGCTACACTATGACTTAAAACATGAGTAGCAAGTTTTACAGACATCCTATCAAAATTTTTTGGGTCTATATGCACATCCGTTAATTTGTACATTGCCCTAATTTTTCCATTGTCGAAATTATATACATCTCTAATGACACTCCAAGATATAGTATTATTCTCTATTTTTATATCGTGTAAATAAAGGCAATTTCGTACGCTTTTAAAAAGATGAGGAATATCAAAAAATACATAAATTTTCTTACCTTCGATGATAAAGTATGGTTTTTCATTTGTAACGCCCAATTTCTGAAAGCAAGAACGGTTGCTAGCCGCTTGATCGCTGGTGACGCCAATTAAATCACAGTTGATTTTCAATAATTTCACAATTTCTTCTTGTAGTAAATGCATTAAGTTTCCCGCATTTACAGGCCCCGCGATATAACTAATGGCCTGTTTCCAATTTTGATTTAAGCCACGCAACATGAAAAACATGACCGATGAAGAAACTTTGTTTTCTCTTCCAGTGGAGGAAAGATCTGTGAAACCATATACAATATCATCTTTTGAATTGTATTCTAATTCCCTTTTAGTTGACATTTCATCAAACAATAAAACACATCTGCGGTTTAAAACACTTAACTCTTCAAACTTGCTACTTAAAATTTCCACTAAAATGCCAGAGAGTCCAGTCCCAAAACGTAATGCGGAGTGCCATTTCATTATGGTTGATGTTGATGGTAACGTAAATCCTGTTTTTAATAAATGCCGGTACAGCGTTGGGGATAGGTAATAATACTTGATGGCCAATTTTTTCTCTTTTTGGGACCATTTACCAAAGTTCCTGTGAAATAATTGACTTTTCAAAAAAGTTTTTACTTCGTCACTTTTCCCTTCGCATAACCGGTCTATTATTTCCAATTCGTTTTTTTTATCTCTAGTTGTAGGCGAAATTTTTGGAGAACCATATACATATTTAGGGACTCTTCGAATCGTATTTGTTTGATCCGATGAACCAACCCTTTGTATTGATGGAAGCTGCCATTGACAAATATCTACATTTTCCGGAGATCTAAGTACCTCACGATCTCTTGAATATGTTTTGTCGTTTGCGCATTTTTTCACCGTTAATTCCTCGTCAGAATCCGAAGCCAGGATTGACTCCTGTCTCGATTTCTTTCTGCGTTTTAAGGTAATGGTTTGCTTCACTTCTTTGTTTTCCATCAATTTCGCGCACTCTAGGATATTTTGGCAACTTGGATCTATATTGTCTTCAGTACAGCAACATATATTTGCACTGAATGACTTCGGAATTTCCTTTCTCTTAAGTATTTTTTTATTGGCACATGCCGAAATATCACGCGGATAAAAATGTTTTTCGCAAAAATAAATTTGTTTTGTCGATGATTCCTTTAAATTAATGTCGCCAGAATGTTTTAACCAAACATTCCTTCTGAAATCACTTGGCACCAGTAAAAATGTTAATATGGATCCTTTGCCGTGAATATTGAAACAATTTTTATAACTACAACAATAAGCCATTTTGAACACCAAATATCACCATTCAAATAGTTTACACAAACTAAACGATTCAAATTTTTCCTATAATCAAAATCAGTACAAAAAGTTTGATTTTTTGTTCAAAAACCTATTTCATTTTTCTCAAAAACCCGCTGTTTTCATTGTCGAATACAAATTTCAGCCTCCGAGCTAAAGGCACAAACAGATTGGGGCGGCGCGGGTGACGACGGCGGCCTTCGGCAGAATTCCATCCATCTCATATAATTTCTTCGCGCCGCCTGCTGTTTGTGTTAGCACATATAGTGGCCCGAGTATTTGAAACGTTCTTCTCGTCACCGCCGCCGCCATCAGCCGCCGCCCCCATATCAGTAAGTTATACTATATTTCCCGCCCCTTCCTAAACAAAACAAAAGGTACATGCACAGGAATTCATTTTTAGAAATTCTGCCCATTTATTATAGAGTAGGAAGCCCAATAGACTAAATTATGAAAAGTCGATCGATATCATTTGAATTTTTAATTATTTTATATATCATTTCATTTTATTTCCTAAAAAGCGAATAAAGCGAAATTTCTCATTACATTCATTTTTCTCCCATTGTCAAATTTTCAGCCCCGACCAAGAAATCATCATCATATTTTCTGCCCACACGCCCTTCCAAATCAAAACAAAAGGAATACGTGCACAAGAATCTATTTTTAGATCCGAAACTTTTGCCTTTTCTTCCAACATGCGTCAAGGGCTTTGAAATGCTTTTAAAAATTCAGGCGCAAACCTGCTTTTTTCAATTTCTTCTAAAAAATAACAAAATTAAAAAATGTGTCTATTTCAGGATTATTATGCACTTATAAAGAAATATTATTATTTATATTATTAAACTAATGTTGAAAACCCATCCCCATTGATTTTAGAGGCTTAAAACAAAAATTTCTATCACTAAAACTTAAATCGGTACAACTATCGCCATCTAACAAACCAGCTGGAAAGATGTTTGTCCATATCTACTTACTCTATAATCAATGTAGATACCATTGATTATATACTAAGTAGATATGGACAAACGCGAGTCAAATTAACTTCAGGTTACGGCACCACGAGCTGGGTGCGCTAGTATCGCAGGGTTTTATGCTCCGCTATATATGGTTAGTTTCCAAAATAAACTTTCTAGTTTATGTGAAAGCCCTTTGCGCATTTGAAAAAAAATCAGAAGCTGCGGCTTTGAGTTTAGTGGCGGTGGATCTAAAAATAGATTTCTATGCGCTTATTCCTATTGTTTTGTTCGGGAAGGGCAAAGAGGGTGATAAAATGATGATGATGGGTGAAATTTGACAATGAGGGAATAAATGAATGGGCGAGATAACTTTAATGGGAAATTTGGCTACAAGCATGCTTTTATTATCTTTAGAAAAATGAAGGGATTATTTCCTTTTTCTTAGCGAAAAGGTGACAAATTTTTAGATTTGTTCTCAGGTATTTTATAAGTTCGTAGAAATTTGAAATTTTTACGGATAATTTAATTACTGTTGAGATAAATAAAATAATTTTTGTTTTTGATTTTATTTATCGTTATTTATGTGGCATGGCCAAGTCCAACCCTTTGTACCGTTACCACGTTATGTCCTTCAAGTAAGGATGTACTAGTAAGTTTAGGTTAGTCTGGATGGTGCGTGAGTAGATGTCAATGAACCGTACGTTTGATCAGTTCTCTGTTAACAACTATGTGTTCTATTCTATTTATTAACAAAGGGGGGTATGTAGTGGACTGCGGATGTCCTGAGTTGGCTAATCTTGGAAAAAGAGGTGTGTGTAGGTGAAAGCTGTTAAACTTAGGTGCTACATTCCTACCGGCTTGAAGGGTATATAGAGGACCAAACGGGTGCTACCGCCAATGTACCTTCTTCGTTTGGCACCTTATTCAGCTTAGCCAAGCTTGTTTTGGCTGAGTCCGCCCAGATATACGAGTTATATTCAAGGCGGAATGTATTACTTGTAGATTGTAGCCTGGACAGCTGGCTGAAGGAGGGATTTTAATCTCTGGATTAATCTCAAGCATTGATTAGCTTGTTTGACGATTTGGAATGTGATTACTCCATCACGTATCTATGTATCTCGGGCCTTAAAATTGTTATATTTTTTGACGAAACTGGCCGAAACCGTATTCTATTTTACATGAAAGTTTAAT
Source organism: Thereva unica (assembly GCA_949987705.1). Lineage (NCBI taxonomy): Eukaryota > Metazoa > Arthropoda > Insecta > Diptera > Therevidae > Thereva > Thereva unica. The sequence goes on from OX465283.1 coordinate 92,755,129, forward strand.
AATATTAGCAAGATTTTACAGTTTTGTTTTCAGATTGGATTTAACAATATTGTAATAGAGAATAGGGCCCCTGAAGATAAAATTATGTCTAAAGGGCCCAATGCACGAGCGCTCCATGCACGCCAAAACATCAATGGATGGAGTGCTCGTGTATTTCGTCCTTAAAGGTACGAATCCGCCAAAACATTTGCACGCAGGCTTTTGACTGACGTTATAATGACGTTAAAAGGATATGTTTCAGATGTGCATAGCTGTGATATGCACTTTCTTGGTGACGTCATTTTGCCCGCGAGCAAATGTTCGTTTTCCTTTGGTGAACTCATACCTGTTACCGTAGACAGACTAGCATCCTTATTCCAGATTATGATGTCAAAATGACGTAGACCAATCAAGAGAAGAGTCAGCCATGAGATTCTTTTTCCCCACTGAGATAAAGAGAAGGATGGTGCAAGTTTTCGTAGAGATAAGAGCTCAGCTCTAGGAGACAAGGTCTGGCCCGTGCTTGCTTTATATTGACGAAGGCGTAGGAGTGACGCAGGGTGTCATTGCCAAAACTATGAAGTGGGTTGGAGGGGATTGAGAGCAAATCATTAATGAATATTAGAAAGAGATCAGGTGAAACTTTGATGTTTGAATGATATGGGCGACAGGATGCCTGTGCGGACAAAGTCGACGGAATGTTTGTGCGCACATTTCCACCAGCATTCTTTGTTTCATGGATAAAAATCCATGGGAAAAGTGTTTGCGCGAACAAGGTTTGTGTTATGTACGCGGGCCATAAAGCTCACATGCCCAACTACCCAGTAGGATGAATATTGAATATCACGAAGACCTTTCAACTACCGGTTAATACTAGAGACATACTAGAGTTTTCTATTCTAGATTTCTCTTCGTCTGTGCAGGTCGTCCCAAGCAAGAGCCTGTGATCTCTCATTATTCCTATAGCTACACAATATGTCTACATTTTTCTTCTTGAAATTTGGCTGTCGTTGCAACCTGAACAACAAGAGTTCTAACTTGCTTGCAATCTTTTTGCCACCACAAAACAAGTGAGTATTTGTATCGACGGCCGCGCCACTAATTATGGGTTTTCATGGCAGGCTTCCAGTTGAATAACGATTCCAGACTGGTTTGCTTTTTATAATTTTAAGTATTTTTATTTCCAATACCATAATTTTCATTAAATTTTAAAATTTGATACTAACAGAAGTAAGCAAGAGGGTGGTTTTATTGAAGCTACCATTATTAAATGAACGGGTGGTGGAGTGGGATATTCATATAGATACCTGTACATATATACAAAAATTCTTAGAGTTTTGGATAGTTATTTACTTTATCACCGCACACCCGCAGGAGGTAAGGATTATAAGTGATTGACCATAGCGCGTTTCTTTTGGAATTAGCCCTTGGTCACCGGTTGGTTATTCAGGGTTGAAATTTTGTAAAAGTAAATTTTATAAAAAATAGCAATTTAATTCTCCCACCCAAACTTCTACCGCAATTTTGGAGTATTGCGCGAACCTTTAACCGTTGCGACCAAAGCGGAGGGGGGGCTGCCTGATAAAGTAAACAATTACCCTTATTACATTTAAAAAAATCTTTCAAAATCGGAACTCTTCTTCCTTCATTGACGACTACCTACTCTTGAGAAATATGAAGTAGGGCTTTAAACGAAAATTCTAATATTTTTTATTGTTTTTTATTATGTTACGCAAATATGTAGGTATATATATTCATATTTTGAAATAGTTTACTCAATTTACTCTATAAGCAATAATAAAATCAATATAAATCAATAACTAGAATTTTGTTCAAAAAAAAAAACTTATTTAATTTCTCTCAAAATAAAAAAAAAACACGATGCTAAATTTCTCATTAAATCTCTCTTCCCATTCATTAATTTCTTCATTCATAAATTTCATCCACCGACCAAGAAATCATCGTAGTTTCAGCCCACCCACCCCCTTCCAAAACAAAAACAAAAGGAATACCCGTGCAGGAATCTATTTTTAGATCCGAAACTTTTGGCTTTTCTTCCAACATGCGTGAAGGGCTTTGAAATGCTTTTTTAAATTCAGGCGCAAACCTGCTTTTTTTCAATTTCTTCTAAAAAATAACAAAATCAAAAAATGTGTCTATTTTCTGATTATTATGCACTAATAAAGAAATATTATTATTTATATTATTAAACTAATGTTGAAAACCCATCCCCATTGATTTTAGAGGTTTAAAACAAAAATTTCTATCACTAAAACTTAAATCGGTACAACTATCGCCATCTAACAAGACAACCTGAAAGATGTTTGTCCATATCTACTTACTCTATAATCAATGGTATCTACATTGATTATCTATAAGTAGATACGTAACCTTGTTTGCGGGCTTTGAACATAGATGGCCTTACTTACACTGATTTCAAAAATCCATGTTAAAACTGAGACTCAAGAGCTTTCGAAATATAAAAAAGCTGTCTATCGGTTTCGCTGCTTATGTACATTGAACTTTTGAATTCATGTATATAGCAATCGCATGAATTGGGATACTTGCGATTGCGCCTGCCGTTCTTTGAGACAAAATTTTCGGAATTTTTGTTGTTGTGTTGTTTAAAAACGATTTTTCAGGTTTAGGGAAAAATTTAGTCGTGGAAGATTTTTATTTTTTTTATTTTTTTATGAAATCATATTTTTTTGTCTGCAGGTGGATACGGTGCCGCAAATTTTAATTTCTGCTTTGTACAGAATATAAAAATTTTTCTATTTTCGACCAAAAGCTGAGCCTGAGACAATTGCAGTAAAAGTTTTAAATTACATATGGAAGAGGTTTTTATCATATAGTATCCCAGGCAATGAAGCATTTTGCCTCATCATTAAGATTTGATGTTTAATGATATGGGAAAAGTAAAATCTTTCTTTATGTAAAACCATTCCATGCTAAACTGTCGCACTTTACTCCAAAAGAATATTTTAAAATTTATAACGCACCAGGAATTGTAAGTGCTTTATAAATATAATAAGTCTTGTGCACTCTCTTCCACACCACCTAAGAGATTGAGTACAGGGCGCGTTTTAGCTTTTTCAAAAAAAAAAAAAGCTTATACAGAGGCTCTGTCCGTCTGTCCGTCTGTCCGTCTGTCCGTCTGAAGCCTACTTTCATCTCTGAAAGTACTGCAGATACAGACTTGGGAAATATCTCAAAATGTAGCTCTTGGTCAAAAGACCAAAAACTGAGAAAATGGTCTGGAAATTTCAACCAGAAGTATATTTAAACAACAAAAAAGAGCGTTTAAAGAAAATATTGTGACTAATTTTTGTGTTCTAAGGCTTATAACTTCTTAATTATTCATTTTACCACAAAATTTCCAAGTAATAAATTGTAGATTATTTAATTCTAAACAAAAAGTGTCCTTGCAAATTTCCGGTAAGACGTGCCGTTTCGGAGATATAGTGGAAAACCCATTTGCATACGTTTTCCAAGGTGGTGGCCAAATGGGGGGGTTAGAATCCCGAAAATCCTCAAACTTAAGCTCACCCTGACCCCCCCTACACATCCCAAAAATAAAACCTTGTCCTGCATTTTTGCAATGTTAAAGTACCATTTCCATGGACTATAAAGGGCTAGGGAAACTCCCTCGTCCGTGGGGCTGCGAGTTCGATCCTTCGGCTCGCGGTGCTTTTTTTTCGTCATAATAATTTTTTTTAATTTCCTTCGGGGATTTTGTTTCATATGAAACAAGTTTTTGACATGAATACGTCTCTAAATTTGCTTCCAGAACAAAAACCGATGATAACGAAATTATGGCATATAGTTTTTATTTGCAGCTCAAAAACTATTGTTTATATTGAATAAAGAAATATACCATGAAGTGTGTGAAGAATCAAAGAATTTTATTGTTTACATTTGATTTCCTTTTTTTAAGCTATGATGATTATATTGTAGTGTTTGTTAAATGCTTTGTTAAGTTTTAGATTACGCAGTATCACAACTTATAACCTACATAAGCCTTTAACAAAAACTTTTCAAGATTAATTATATATAGCGTTGGTCAGTGTGATACTTATGAATCTCCATGGCCAAACTAGGGTGCGGTAAGCCGAATTTTTAACAATAAGACATGTATGTTTAAGTAAAATAATACACCTAATTCTGTTGTGCAAAGTGCACCACATTAGATTTTCCTCCAATCCAAAGAAAAATGTTTAGATTCGTTTTCTATAGTGTTTACATGTGTGATGTGCTTTTTTTTTTCAATTTGACACATTCGAATTATTGGCCTCGATTCCCAGATCCGGCGGCTTGGAAGTGAGTGCGGATCAATCTCCACTTAATATATTGTCATCCAATCTGAAGTGTTATTCAACAGAAAGAATACCATGAAAAAGCGTAATTAGTGGCTAGTCTCTAGGCACAACATCCCACTAGTTTTATATCGTGGTGTCCCCAGTAGGCATTAATTCACGCCTTTCAATCAAAAAGATCCTTTCGCATTCAGGCATTGCTTTGGCTTTAGGACCATGGCTATGATAGATCCACATAAATATATCATCCTGGAACTGTAAAACAATTGAATTCTTCTTTCCAAAATTTACAGACAGCATAACAGGGACAGGCTGAAGTGTACTATAAACCGGCTTTACTTAGTATTAACTGGTTTTGTTAATATTCATCCTCCCATCTTTACAATTTTTCCGCAACTGCTTGTACAGGGTCTGTCACGTATGCTAGGACTCCTAATAGTTGGCGCTATAAAATTTGTAAATAGAGTATTACTAACACCCTATATGTAACAAATCAAAGGCTTTACTTCCCAGCGGGAAAACTAGCGAGGGGTTACTCAGGTAACCCAAGAATTCATTAATGATTTGTGTAACCGCTTACATGGTAATTGAAAAATTCTACTGCAAAAGTAAACTGGAGGTCTTTACATTGTAATGGCTAGGTAAGCGACTAGGTAATGACTTGTGAAATACTTTCGTTGGAAATGTGATGTGCTTTTATTATTATTTGTCTTGTCGAAGCCTCCCTTCTTGAGTTTATTCCGTCCTCCAAATTCGTTCGGTGTGGATCGTGCAGTGCAGTCAAAAAGATATCTTACTAGTAAAATTCTCACCAAATGTAGCTGAAATGCAATGGTAATTTTGGATAGTAATGTTTTTAATGCTAAAAAGGGAAGCCAGAATTTTATTCTGCGTGCCTTACATGGTAATCTATGTATTCACTTAATACACTTCACCTCTGAAATAAGTCCTCATTTGTAATGCCTACAGTAAGTACTTACCGCCATAGGACATCCCTATGTAAAAGTAAGCTATTATTTCATCACAAAGGTAATGGGTCCATCTCATTATCACCTCGCTTACCTAGCCATTACATTTCCCGCTGGGTTGTAAAAACGGAGAATATTTAAACACTTTTATCAGTTTTATCCCGTAAACTTCCGAAGTTATCGTCGAAGGCGAACTGATGACAATCAATAAATCTTGGTGCTTCCTGTGTAGATCAACAAACTACTTGCTAAACATACAACATTCTATCGCCACTATCTCAGTACCATCGAAATAAACCCTCTCCTGACTGCGGCAATCTTATTCCCTCAGCACCAAATTAGATAACTCGTTTCACTCCTTCCACCTGCAGCCCTCTTTTCGGGCACTCTACAAAATAGGAATTCGTTTCTAAAAAGAACAACAGAATTCCTCGTCAATTCCACCTCCCAACGATCATAATGGTTAACCTATTCCACCCTTGTACTAATCTTACTGCAAGACAATGAACCATGATATGACAAACTAAATAATGGACTAGTTGTACAAGAGTTATTTTGGGAAATTTGTTCAAAAAATCGTACATTTTTCAAGTTTTTTTTTTTTGATTTTGATTTGATTCAAGGGTGGTTGACCGCATTGAAAAAGAGATTATAATAAATTTTCCAATTTATTTTTGATATTATTTCATCAAAAATAAAATTTAAACACATAAAAATATTTGAATCATTTTTCAAATACAACCTGTATCTAGGGGTGGTTGAAAATGACTTATTTCTTTTTAACAATACCAAGCAACCAACCTGCAATCCGGTAGCAGCAACAATTACCCAAAACGTAGAAAAAAGCACCTGTATTACGTTTATTTTTAAAATATTACTTCCCTTTAGTTTTATCCCCTTAATGCTTGATAAAATTTGGCTAGATTAAATAAAAATCAACCACCTTCAAATAAATATAAAAAAGAGTGCATTTAATTTGATTATTATAATTATCCTTATCCTTAAAAAGGGGTGTATTTTATATTTATAAGGGTGACAAACATATTTTATTGCAGTCTTAAAATTTCCTGCTGATTTTCATAATCAGCCACCAAAAAACATAAAGAGAAATAGTTTCAAAACGATGTTTCGACACCCCTCCCCCTCCCATTCCTTTCCGTTGCAAATGGACTTTTCGCTAATTAATGCAAATAAGTCTCATAAAATCAGAAAGTCCGAAAATAGTCCATGGAAATGGTACTTTAACATTGCAAAAATGCAGGACAAGGTTTTATTTTTGGGATGTGTAGGGGGGGTCAATGTGAGCTTAAGTTTGAGTTTTCGGGATTCTAACCCCCCCCATTTGGCCGCCATCTTGGAAAACGTGTGCAAATGGTTTTTCCACTATATCTCCGAAACGGTACATCTTACCGAAAATTTGCAAGGACACTTTTTGTTTAGAATTAAATAATCTACAATTAGAGATTTTGTGGTAAAATGAATAATTAAGAAGTTATAAGCCTTAGAACACAAAAATTAGTCACAATATTTTCTTTTAAAGGCTATAACTTTTTTTCCTTCAACTTTAACAAAAAAAATAATAACAAGTTTTTTGTAGAGGGTTTCATTAGGAATAATTTTCATTCATTACTTTTTTAATTTCATTCACTACGAAGGGTTTTACAGCGCCCTGAAGGTATGAAAGTGACAGATTTTCTGAATATTTTATTACAATTTTACCTCCTAGAAATTGGCAATAACAGCTAGCAAGTAATAATAATGAATGAATGACTATACGTTATAAGAAATGCCGATGTTTGAGTAATGTAATAAAATTGTTTCGCATTTTTTTGCGGGTTTTTATTGCTGTTATGCCATGTTTTATAAGATACGATATGGTTTAAAATGAAATTCTTTGAATAATAACATGCGTTACTCCAATTTTTTAAAATAATTTGTTTTAGGGCTGCACAAAAAAGTGCTTTATTCAGTTATGTTAACTATCTAGCAACATACGAGCGTATTCATTTTATGACAAGCGTTTGCAAGTTGTATAACTCATTTCCACACCACCTGCGAGGTAGAGTTTGTCGGTGCGTTTTTAAAGTGGTGTAACCAATACGACTAATCCAGGATGCTGCTGTTCTATCTACTCTATTCCTGGTCTTTTTGAAGGGCTGTGCAGCGGTTCATGATCAATTACTGGATATTTTTAGATTTGCTGAGGAATTATAGCAGAGTACAAAGGTGTCAAGGCTGAAAGTTCAAAGAGAAAATGAAACAGTTGGTCAGGAAATTAAAATCAATCAAGGGAGCTTCTAGTATACAAGACAGTATCGTCGGTGTTGCTGGTACTATGACAACAAACGCTGTTATCCGTACGACTATCAGAATAACTTTTATAACAAATGGAGTGTAAACTATCCTCCAAAACTTGTGTTTTGGTAGTATGCGCAGCTGAATAACTATTTACACAGTTATAAATATGAAAATTTAACTAAGCTCAAAATGAAATAACAATTTTGAAATAAGAATAAGATAATTCCAACTTTTATCACAAACTGAATACGCTCGTATGTTGCTAGATAGTTAACATAACTGAATAAAGCACTTTTTTGTGCAGCCCTAAAACAAATTATTTTAAAAAATTGGAGTAACGCATGTTATTATTCAAAGAATTTCATTTTAAACCATATCGTATCTTATAAAACATGGCATAACAGCAATAAAAACCCGCAAAAAAATGCGAAACAATTTTATTACATTACTCAAACATCGGCATTTCTTATAACGTATAGTCATTCATTCATTATTATTACTTGCTAGCTGTTATTGCCAATTTCTAGGAGGTACAATTGTAATAAAATATTCAGAAAATCTGTCACTTTCATACCTTCAGGGCGCTGTAAAACCCTTCGTAGTGAATGAAATTAAAAAAGTAATGAATGAAAATTATTCCTAATGAAACCCTCTACAAAAAACTTGTTATTATTTTTTTTGTTAAAGTTGAAGGAAAAAAAGTTATAGCCTTTAAAAGAAAATATTGTGACTAATTTTTGTGTTCTAAGGCTTATAACTTCTTAATTATTCATTTTACCACAAAATTTCTAAGTAATAAATTGTAGATTATTTAATTCTAAACAAAAAGTGTCCTTGCAAATTTTCGGTAAGATGTACCGTTTCGGAGATATAGTGGAAAAACCATTTGCACACGTTTTCCAAGATGGCGGCCAAATGGGGGGGGTTAGAATCCCGAAAACTCAAACTTAAGCTCACATTGACCCCCCCTACACATCCCAAAAATAAAACCTTGTCCTGCATTTTTGCAATGTTAAAGTACCATTTCCATGGACTAAAACTGAAAAATCATGAGATTCTATATCTCAAATTTGTATACGGCACCGCGCCCCAGCCAACTTCATTTTAATGTTCCAAGAAAATACCTTCTTATGTACACTTTATTTACATCATCCATAACCCTCAGCTTTTTTATTATGTATTATCGAAACTCCAAACCAAAGCTTCCAAATCTTGCAAGTTTTACCGAAAGAACAAACCGCAAAAAGAAAGCAGACGCTAGCGCCGCCAAACATCAACACCCGCCATCCTCGCAGGTCCCATGATTACGCATCTACTTATAGATAATCAATGGCATCTACTTATAGATAATCAATGGTATCTACTTATAGATAAATCAATGTCTTGTATGCATTTTTGTGGTGTCACCTAAATGTATGCAACGTTTTGCAATTTCTTTTTTTGGCTCTCAAACTTTTTTTTCTTTTTCTTTTTAATTTTTATTTCTCTCTTCTTTTAATTTTCAAATTCTGCCTTTAAATTCGGGGTCATTTTCTTCACAATTAACTTTTTTTATTTATACGAGTATATATATATATATGTGTAATTTTTATTTCTCTCTTCTTTTAATTTTCAAATTCTGCCTTTAAATTCGGGGTCATTTTCTTCACAATTAACTTTTTTTATTTATACGAGTATATATATATATATATATATATATATATATATATATATATATATATATATATATATATATATATATATATATATATATATATATATCTATATATATATATAAAAATGAATCATTGTTTTGTATGTAATCGATGTTTGAAAAATTGGCTGTATGAAATGACTGATTGAGTGTGGTTTATGTTAGAAGACCTCAATAGTAAGGTTTATGTATATATATAGTTTTCATGATTATGTCTGTTGGTATTTTTGTAATGGCGCTTGAAAAAGAATTGTCGATATCCATATTGGAAATTTTTTCTTCGCATTTAATTGATATGATTTGTACGTGAAATCGGTTTGTTTTATTAAATGAAATAAAAAAAGTAAAATCGTTCTAAAAAAGGATTGTAGCAACGATAGTGGTGTCAAATTATAAATGCATTAAATGAAACAGTAGTAACGTTAGAGTGCGTTTACATGTTACTCTCATTAGGCTGGCGTACACGGGTCAATATTTAACACTTGGTTAACCGGTTTGTTATCATACTCTCGGGGTACATGGGTCTTGCTTCACTTATAACTTATTATCTTTAGATGGGATATCATCGGCTATGGCCGAGTAATGTTTCTTTATCTAACCATGCATGTGTTAGTTTTTAAGCAAAAATTTGTTGAACAAGGTACAATACTTCCCTCTCTTGCTATTGACCCAATTTTTATGTTAAAATGAACTTTATTTAGTAGTTTTCAACAAAGGCATTATGTGAAAAAGAACAAAAAATATCAATGTTGGCGCAGCCGAGCGGTTACTTTAACAATTTTAGTTAGGTTCAGCAAAGAAAATCGATACAGTTCGAAACGAAGGTTGGAAAATCGTTGATGCATTGTGTGTCGGAAAGCATATGTCCAATATCAATATGGTCGTCAGATTTGTTCATAACTTTTACTTGCAATCCACAATGGGATGGGACTGAATCATGATGCATGTTAGAAATATTCAAAGCGGTATTCAAGAGCATTGATTTCTGAAAATGTAATCGGGAACAATGGTTACCCAATGTATCTTTGTCGACCGACTAAGGTCAATGGCAAAGAGATAACTTGGAAGGTTACGATTGTGAAGCTGACAATCGTTGGGTCGTACTCTATTCGCCATTATTGTCTAAGTCGTTCAATTCTCTCATAAATGTTGAATTTTGCAATTCCGTCGAATCAATCAGATTCATATTCAAATATATAATGAAGGGGAGCGACATGGCTGTTTTTGGTGCTGCTAATGCAAATGCGATCGGCAAAACAACACAATATTAAATGGGACGTAATGTTAGCAATAATCTAGCGGTATGGCAATTTCTTTCATTCGCCATTCATAAAAGATATGCAACTGTTGTTCATTTGGTTGGTGATCTAGAAAATGGCCAGCGTATATATTGTACAACGGATAATGCTGTGGAAAGAGCTGAATGGTAACCACATTGATGGGGCGAGGCGCAACGGGTTCAGCTAGTTTTTTATATTAATTTATATATATAATTATGGCGGACAATCAATTGTGCAAGAGGCGTTTTTCGGAAATCGCTCGTGATGGGATTTCCTGTGACGGGGTATGTGGAGGCGTTTTCCACCCTTCCTGCCTTAATACCAAGGTCAGCAGCAAATCGTCGGCTCCTAGAGGGCGTACTTGCGGCGAATGCTCTGACATTAAACCCTGTCATGTGCTGAGATTGGTGAAGGACATCTCTGACGTTTTTCTCGTTGGTCACGAAAAGGTCATGGATCGTCTTAACTCTTTCTCCAGCAACATCTTGCACTTTCAAATGTTAGCCGATGACGTCCAGTCTATCAATGTTCGGCTTGACACGTTGTCTGACACTCTGGGCTCTGCTGTGGCCAATACGGGTTCCTTGATTGAGAAATTTGAGAAAATTTCTTCCCGAGTTGCAACAGCTCTAGAGTCGTTAGACGACATACATTCGGCGTTACTTAATCCGGTCGCCACTTCTTCCTCCTGCACTTCTAGCTCCTCGGCTTCTGTCCATCCCATATTGGACGATATCAAAAGGAATACAAAACGTGTAAGAGTTGATATTGAATCGCTATCATCAGCAGTGATTCAAAATCACAATACCCTGAGTCTCTGTCCTCAAGATTGGAGAGCTTCGTTGTTTCCAATAAGACCTCCTCAGCGACGGTAGAATCTGATGACGCCCTGCAGGTTGAGGAGCAGCCTTTGCCTTTACCCTGCCCCGCGGCTACTTCTCGTTCGGAGAATGTCTTCTTGCCTCAGGAGGCCGTCAATCCAACTGTACCTAGTACAAAGGCGCGTCGTAAAAGTCGCAGGAAAAATCGAGATCGCCAAGCCGTCATTGGTGACGGTGTCACCTTGAGTTGCTTGCCCCGCGTTCCAGAGACTGAGTCGACCTCTAGGCCGGTCTCGGTATCCACCTCTTTGCCTCTAATAGTGGCCAACCCCCCGGTCACTGAAGCTACAGCTCCCCAAGAACCGTGCACCCCCCTAGTTACGATACCAAGACCTTTAGATATCTTTATATCACGGTTCTCTCCTCAAACTACGACGGAGTCTGTCTGTGAATATTTAAGGAAAAAATCTATAGACCCTGGAACTGTTTCATGCAGAAAAGTCAACAAGGCTTCCAAGTCTGTTGCTTCTTTCGTTTTGTCTGCATCGCCCGTTATTGCCGAGACTCTTTTAGATCCTGGTTTCTGGCCTGCTGGTGCTCTTACCAAGCTCTTTGTTCCGCGTACCCGTACTCGAGCACATCACTCAATCGTTTCCATTCCGAGAACACAAAGGATGTCAAAAAACTTGAGACCATCTCCCTCTACTACCAAAACGTAAGGGGGACAAGGTCAAAAACTAACGACATCCTTCAGGCATCGATGGCTAGCGGGTTCGATGTCATAGCGTTCACGGAAACCTGGCTTCACGAAGGCATTCTTAATGCTGAACTCTTCGATTCCTCCTACCAAGTCTTTCGGAGGGACCGTCACACTGACTCGGATGCTCGCGGGGGTGGCGTACTTCTTGCATGCCGCAGCCACCTTAATTGTAGCCCAATTTCGCTTCCTAGTTTCTCTAACCCCTTGGACATTGAGCTTGTCGCTCTCAAGATTTCTTTTTCAAAATCAAATCTCTTCCTGTTGTGCTGCTATATCCCACCAGATATGATAAGCACACTTGACGACGGAGGTTTAAGCCTCTATGATATTCTCATCTCCTGTGTTGATTATAGCCTGAATATGATGAACACTGGTGATGAATTACTTCTTCTTGGCGACTGCAATTTACCCAATATTCAGTGGGTATTTGATGAAGCTGACGATAACTACCTCCCTGAAGGCAATTTTAATTCTAAGGAATCCTGTTTTCTCAATTCCTTATTCTCACTTGACCTTAATCAAATGAGTGGTGTGACTAATGTGTTAGGGAGGCAGTTGGATCTTGTATTCTTTACCGACTCAGGAAACATGATTGTTGAACCCAGTCCAATAGTCATGACGTCCGTTGACAATTACCACCCTCCTCTTTTGCTGAATTACTGCTTCAACTCAAAGAACAATCCTTGTCCGGAGGCGGTAACCCATTCCTTCAACTTTAAGAAGGCTAACTTTAATGAACTCTCATCTAAGCTTGCCTTGATTGATTTCAACAGCTTACTTTCCTCAAATGAGTTGGATGTCGATGTGGAACGGTTTTACGCCGTACTATATGAAGCTATTGCTTCATGCGTACCTTTTGAGCCCCAAAAATTGCGCAGTTCATCTCCACCTTGGTATAACAATGAGCTGAAGCATTTAAGGAATCAGAAAAATAGACTCTGGAAGACCTATTTAAAAAGGAAGGATTCTCCGAGTCTTATTACATTTACTGATTGCTATAACAGATTTCGTTTACTCTCTTCTGCTCTGTATGGCGAATATCTCAGCAGCATGAGGGACCAGGTATATACTGATCCTAGAAACTTCTTCAAATTTGTCAACTCCAAGAAAAAAGCTGATAACTACCCAAAGACTATGCAGCACACTAACTGGTCAAGTAGTGAGTCTTCCTCGATTTGCAACATGTTTGCTTCATTCTTTCATCAATCTTTCACCCCTTCTAATTTTCAACCTAATGACAATAATTTTCGTCACATAACTCTACACCGAGAGGCTACTAGTTTGTCTCTCTCAATCTCCATTGACGATATCATGAAACATATTGATGAACTCCCATACGATTTCACTTCCAGCCCTGACGGTATCCCTCCTGCTGTCCTTAAATCCTGTGTGGAGGTTCTCCGGTGTCCACTGAAAACCCTTTTTCAAAAGTCCCTGGATAAAGGGTACTTCCCTACTCTTTGGAAGAATTCGTTCATAATTCCTATTCACAAAAGTGGTAGCAAGAACGAAATATCGAACTACAGACCAATTGCCAAGCTGTCTGTCATACCAAAGCTGTTTGAATCAATCATTTATTCTGCATTCGTGCCCATCTGCAAAAAACTTATTCTACAAACCAACATGGTTTTCTTCCAGCTCGTTCCACTACCACCAATCTCCTCGAATTCACTTCCCATGCTGTTGAAGGCTTCGTTTCCGGTTGCCAAACTGATTGTGTTTACACTGATTTCAGTAAGGCATTTGACTAGCTTTCCCACTCCATTATACTTTTTAAACTAAAAAAGTTAGGTTTCCCTGAAGCCCTTCTATTATGGTTCCAGTCCTACCAAGTCCTTTTCCGTGGATCCAAATCCGCGACCATTGAGGCGTCATCCGGTGTCCCTCAAGGCAGTCATCTTGGCCCTATCCTCTTTATTCTTTCTATTGATGATATTGTTACCTTGCTAAGACACTGCAGAATCCTGATTTATGCTGATGACATCAAATTGTACCGTCGCGTAAAGAGTATGGAGGACTGCAAACTTTTGCAAGTCGACCTCGACACCTTTTACTCCTGGTGTGCTAACAACAACCTGGTTCTTAATATTAGTAAATGCGAAGTCATGACTTTTTGTAGGCGACGTGATCCTATAATTTATAACTACTCATTTTCTAGTGAGGGTGTCCCCCGTGTTAATTTTGTCAAAGATCTCGGGATTAGATTTGACACCAAGCTGGACTTTTCTACCCATATCAACTATATTTTTTCCAAGAGCAGCTTAGTCTTGGGTTTTATAAAAAGGTGGTCCAAAGAATTTAACAGCACCCTGATCACTAAACACCTCTACATTTCCCTTGTCAGACCTTTACTTGAATATGCGTCCCAGGTTTGGTCTCCTCACTATTCTTCGCATGTTGGAAAAATTGAGTCGGTTCAACATAGGTTCGTTCGATTCGCATTGAATCACCTTCCTTGGGAAGACCCTTTAATTCTTCCACCATATGAATACCGACTTAAGTTACTCAACTTAAACACTCTCCACAAGCGTCGTGAGGTGGCCGATGTTGTTTTCGTCCACCAGCTTCTTAATGGACGTGTCGACTCAGGTTTTCTAAGGCGCAGTGCGTCGTTTAGAGAGAGCCGATACAATCTGAGAGGACCACCGCTCTTAAACATCAACTCCTCTAACACCAATTATGGCCGATTTGAGCCTGTTAATCGCATGTTCATTAATGTAAATAAAAATATTAATGTTTTTAGGGTGAGCACTAACAAAGACCTGCTTAAAAGGAGTCTATTTGTTGTCTCATGACTGTTTTTGTGTTTTGCATGCAATTTTTATTGGTACTTAATCTTTTATGTTTGCATGTCTCAGCTGAGCCACGGCAGTGGTAAATATTTCTCAGCCCTGCTGGGAAGTGCGCCTTCTGCGTTAGAAGGGAAACTCTATATATGTATATATATACATATATATATTTATATATGTATGTGTGTATGTATATATAGATTTTCATGCTTAGCTGAAAAGTGCGCCTTCTGTGCTAGAAGGGTTAACCCTTAAAAGATACTCCGATGTTTGTTGTTATTCTTACGTTCCCCTTTTTGGTGGCGCAGATATATTCTCCCCTTTTGGCAATTTGTACTGGGTTAGGTGGAGTCAGCTCACAGTATTTTTCAAAATATCGGTCGTCCATTATTATATGATCAGATGCTCCTGAGTCAATAACGAAGTTCATTTGGCCAAAGTTGTATTTGTCATTATTCCTACCATTCCAATGAAATAACTGGAGGAAATGTTGGAAAGTTGTTTGCTACTTCCTGCTGAGCTGAAAAAAGCGTTCTTCATTTTTTCTCTTTTGAAAATTCTGCTCTGTCTTAAAAAACCTGCATTCTTCCATTACACAGGGTACGAGAATAGTCCGGCAACTGTTCGATATTTCCTGAACGGTAGGGTTTCGTGAAAAAAGTTTGTAGAGGTTCCGCCAAAAGAGTTGATGCCGAGAAAGTCGCGTTTTCCATGCGCAGTAGAATCCCCGCATGCCGTTCCCGTGCCTTAGCCTAGTCGTAACAAATTTCGAAGGGGAAATTTGAAAATACATAAGCGCATTTCTTATCGATATGTGCGCAATTTTTATTTGTGTGCAGCTTTAATTTCCCCAGCTGCGCGCTCCGGCATCAACTCTTTTGGCGGAACCTCTATCAAAAGTTGCTCAGCTTGGAGGGTAGAGCCATTTGCACACAAAACTCACCCCCACCCACTCACCCCCTCGAAGGGCGTGGGGGTAGCTCTAAAATTTTAAATAGCAACTCGAATTTTTTTTCACGGATTATGACTCTCCGAAGAAATATATGAAACTTTTGTCCTAAAATTTTTTTACCCGAAGCTTCCCTGCACCCCCAAAACCCTTTTTCGGGGGAGGAATAGTCCGGCAACTGTGCAATATTTCCTGAAGGATGGGTTTTCGTGAAAAAAGTTTGTAGCAAAAGTTGCTCAGCTTTAAGTTAAATGTGTATTCTTTTATTTGATAACATCATCTCCAGATTTTGAGTTAAATTTAAGCCCTCCCTCCCCCCTCCCTCAAGGTGTTTTTGGATCCACTTTTAAGCACAGACACCTTACACAAGAACCTCTAAAATATGCCAACTGAAAATTTAGAAGGAGAATCCTCTTTATTTTGGGTTTATAAATAATTTTTCAAAAGTCCATAAAGCCAGTTGAGGCATTATTTGTGAAGAGTAATTCGATGGAAAATCTTCAGTGGACATTTTTGAGAGGTTTGGCCTTGTTTTTTAAAGTGACTGGACTAATCTAGCAATCAAAGTTTGCTTTTGATGACACTAACCCAGAATACCCTCAATATAATATATTGCAGTATTTAAAAATATGTTAAACTATTTCACATTAAAAAAAATTAATATATATTTTTTAATCATCAAGATTTTCATTTATGCCGAAACAATGCCCATTCACAATTCACTCGACAACTACCTTCATTTTGCAATCGAAGAGAATCTTTTCTTGCATAAGCTAAAAAAACCTTTAAAACTTTCAATTTCATTCATCATTAGCTATTGTCAGAAATCACAGAGAATAACTTTTCATTTTTTAAGCAATTATTTGAATAAAACAACGCCGGAAAAATTCATTTTAGGAAACAGCGTTGGTGTAAATCTGTAAAAAGTGCAGTCTCTTCCGACTTATTGTAATGAAACATCTTGAAGATAAGTGGAAACTGACTTTTGCGAAGAGATGTGCACATCTTCACAATACAGCGAGTTATGCAACCATCGTGTCTCATTACATGCGAGAAATCTTGGAGTCGGGTTGGTAAATGGCGTAACAGTGAAACCAGATTTAGAGGCGAACCAACGTTCTCACATTCTTCTTACCTTTGTAAAAAGTTTACCTTTTCCGCGACTTGCTGTTGCTTTCTGGTTTTGATATTCTTTAATTGGAGTTAAGTTTCAGGTAATATCGACAAGTAATTAATTTTCATTGTAAAAATTTTATTTCAAGCAAAAATACAATTTTGTGATTGAAAGATATTATGCTATGGCTTAAATGAAACTAGTGGGATGTTGTGCCTAAAGACTAGCCACTAATTACGCTTTTTAATGGTATTCTTTTGGTGTAAATACAATTGGGGCGAGAACTACAGCGACGAACACAACCGCACCGATATTCGCGGCGAAATTCGTCGTATGAATACAATTAGAGCGAAGTGAAATGATATCAGGTGCAGCAACTTTGCTCGTGTTGTTACCTGTCAACATTATTTCTGTTTTTTAAACGGGTATAAAATGTTTTTAATTTGATTTTGCTTAAAAGTAATTTTTTAAGATCATGAGGGCGGTGCAAACAATAATTTGTATTCAAAAAATTTTATCAATTTTGTACATGGTGCATTTAATTTATGAGGTTTTAGAACATTCGAATAAAAGAAATAGAAGATGGGCCGCCGTAAGAGAAATGAATCGATCAAGAGACCAAGAAGAATTTTTCCAAGTTTCATATAAACAATTTAAAGAAAAAGACAGGGAGCATTTTTTTCTGGCATTTTTTTATAAAAATAGCAACATACACAAAGTAATAATAAATGTTTCTATATTAATATGTTACTTTGTAAAAAAATAAACAAAAACTTAAATGCAACAACGCAGGTTTATTTATATATATAAATAAAAATGTGATTTAAAAAAAACAACCAAAAAAACACCAATTTTAAAATTTATTACAAAATGTAAACAAAATTGAAAACTTCAACGTCAACAGTCAAGAAAAAGTGTTAAATGTGTTTTTCTCAGTTGACCAACTTGGAGCGGCGACCACAAATTAGAAAATAGATTGATTTCATCGCTGTGGTTTGCGCCGTAGCCGAGGTTGTGGTCCGAATTATATGCAACTTCATATGAACCAGTGTATTCTTATCGTGTTTGACAGTCGCGGCGAAATTAGTTTCGCCGGTCGCCCCAATTGTATTTACACCATTTCTGTTGAATAGCACTTCAGACTGGATGACAATATATTAAGTGGAGATTGTGAAGATTCACGGAAACAATAAAACAAATACAGCACATACAAATACAAATACATATATTATTGTTAAAAATTCGGCTTACCGCACCGTATTAATTTATACTTCAATATAACTTTTTTTAATACGCTTTTATTAGCTTCACTTGTAACTATGTAATAAAATCTTGGAAGTTAAATTTGACCCACTTCCCGGTTTCCGATTAAGCTGAAATTTTGCATACCTGTTTAGTTTGGATGACAATGCAATCTGACCATTTTAAAAAAAAATCAAGATGGCGGTTCCAAGATGGCGGCCGAATTTTGCAATTGTGCTCCCCGACCCCCGATATGGGTATCTAATGAAAGGGTATGACAAGTATTATATGGCGTCATTCAAAATTAAAAATAGCGACTAACACAAAATGGCGGACTATGGCTTTCTTTACAACCCACTCGTTATGGGTATCTAATGAAAGGATATGACAAGTAGAATACTATCATCTATGTGGAGTCACTCCAAATTCAAAATGGCGGCCGAAACAAAATGACGACGAACCCAAAATGTGGATCACCTTTTTCTTTACAACGCGCTTGGTATGGGTATCAAATAAAAGCTTATGAAGTACAGTAAGCTGAGTGACATAATTTTAAATCTAATATGGGGGAATACATATAAAAATACCTGGTTGCCTGTAAAGTCCGTATACGGGCGAAGTTTTTACGTGACAACGTCTTGAGACTTGAGAGTTGAGACTTGGGACTTGAGACTTGAGAGTTGAGAGTTGAGACTTAAGACTTGAGACTTGAGACTCGAACAGAGCGATGAGTTATAAGGTAACGGAGAATTTGCTGATAACTTTTTTGCGAATGACTCCCAGGGTATACCGATTTATAACACGTTGTCATGTCAATAGAATAAAAAGTAGAAAATAAAAAAAAATAGTTTAAAAAAACTAAAAAATACGCTTTTATTTTAAAATGAACTAGAAAGTAAAAAATAATTTTGAATGTAAAGTTTTTATTGCTTCAGCTAGTATATGGAAACAACCTACCTTTCAAAATGTAAAAAAGCGTGGGGCGAAAAGTTCCGATGTTAATAAAATATGTGGCATATATATGAATATAGGTAAAGAGCCCCACGCTTTTTTACATTTTGAAAGGAAGGTTGTTTCCATATACTAGCTGATGCAATAAAAACTTTACATTCAAAATTATTTTTTACTTTCTAGTTCATTTTAAAATAAAAGCATATTTTTTAGTTTTTTTAAACTATTTTTTTTTTATTTTTAAAGAAAAAATCACGCACGCACTTCACTTTCCTTTAAATGTAGAACATCTACTGAAAAACACAGGCACCTGTTTATCCATAGCATATATGCGCGTGCACGCACACAAGTACTCCCACCTCGCAATGAGACCAACACCAATAATTACCAGCCAAAAATTTGAAAGAATTGATATACATATTTTAATTGCACCCCATCTATGACAAAGAATAGTGAGCACAATTATGACAATATTACATTACTCGACGTTTTACCTATGATTATCAATTGCCATAAAATATACAAAATAAATTTCATAAATAATAGAAAATCTTTTGTCATAATTCAGTTGTTTACTTCCTTCGAAACTTTATACATATCTAGCATTGGAATGTACCTTTTTACGAAAGCATGAATAAATGGCCTCGATTCCCAGATCCGACGGCGGGGAAGTGAGTTGCGGATTTGACACTTTGCGATTCTCAAATCCGCAACCCCGAATTTCTTTTTGACATTTTCCGCGCTGTAAAAGTGTGATCCGCAACAAATTTTCTGCGGATTTGAACGACAAATGCGCCTAAGATAATCCGACATCGTATATTTCATTATCGCGTGAGTCTTCACTCTGAATTTTCGAATTAAACCAATCCGGGACTGCGGATTTGAGAATCGCAAAGTTTCAAATCCGCACTCACTTCCCTCCCGTAGGATCTGGGAATCGAGGCCAATATGTTTATTGCCACAGGACGGTCTTAAATGCATCGTTCGTGCAATTAAATTTATAAATTTTCATTCATTTCAGTAACCGTTTATATTCCCTGGTAAAAATTAGATAACATACTTTTCGTTTTATATCTACTGACACTCACTAATAATTTTAATAACTGTGATTATCCATTTTTCATAAACCTACCAAATGTTTCGTTTAAATCATATATATATATATATATATATATATATATACAGGGTGTCCCACATAAACTTACAAAGCGGCCGGCTGTGGATAGGTCTTGGATAGACGAACAAAAAATCGTAGGTGGGGGGGGGAAATCGTAACGGTTTAGCCGCCAGGGCGTTTTGAAGTTTTTTTGCTAGAGTTTTACGTATCACCCTGTATTTTTGTAACCGTGTAACCCATTTTCATGATTATGGTACCGGTGTACGCAGAATTCCCCCACCTATCTACGACGGTAAAAATAATGGTCCTATCTTATAAACTTTTGGAGTTATGAGTCGCCAAAGTCAAAAGTTTGTATTTTTTTCACTAAAATTTCAACTAAAACCACCTTTTTCTCCAAAAAATACGTGATAAACCTAAACTTTTTTTTCCAAAATTAAAAAGTTTGGACAATTTCCTATAAATAATGTATTACAACTTTTACGCCACAGCCTCTATTTTTGAAGTTATAAGCATTTTTAATGTTTAAATTGGCTCTATTTCGTCCTTTTTTAGTACTTTTCCATCTGAGCTTTGTCGAAAAGTGCCAAATAAGCATCGAAAAAGGCCAATATTAACTTTAAAATTGCTTATAACTTCTAAAGTAAAGGCCCTAGAATAAAACTTGTAATACATTATTTATAGGAAATTGTCCAAACTTTTTAATTTTGGAAAAAAAAGTTTAGGTTTATCACGTATTTTTTGGAGAAAAAGGTGGTTTTAGTTGAAATTTTAGTG
The DNA here is from genome assembly GCA_949987705.1 of Thereva unica. NCBI lineage: Eukaryota > Metazoa > Arthropoda > Insecta > Diptera > Therevidae > Thereva > Thereva unica. The sequence goes on from OX465283.1 coordinate 92,776,183, forward strand.
AAAAAAATACAAACTTTTGACTTTGGCGACTCATAACTCCAAAAGTTTATAAGATAGGACCATTATTTTTACCGTCGTAGATAGGTGGGGGAATTCTGCGTACACCGGTGCTATAATCATGAAAATGGGTTACACGGTTACAAAAATACAGGGTGATATGTAAAACTCTAGCAAAAAAACTTCAAAACACCCTAGCGGCTAAACCGTTACGATTTCCCCCCCCCCCCACCCATACGATTTTTTGTTCGTCTATCCAAGACCTATCCACAGCCGGCCGCTTTGTAAGTTTATGTGGGACACATATATATTTTGTGACAAATCGACAGCGAAGTTCGATAAAATTGAGTTTTTGTTTTGGTCTACAGCACCACCTACATGACTATAAACTAATAAAATGAGCAGCATATAAAATATGCATATAAACAAATAAATACTTTATATTATTTCCGCGAAATTTTTTAATGATTTATAAAGCCGTCGAAGAGCCATAAAAAATCAAGAAAGTGATATTTTTGCACTTTTAATTAAGTAAATGTTTATGTTCTCCTGAGTTTCATTATTAAATAATATAATTTAGTGAGAAATAGAATAAGTGTTACACCGAAGTAAAAAAAAAATTGTAATTCACCATTTTGCGGTCGAGGATTGAACTTGGTTCCCCGGGGATAGGATTCCAGCGCCTTACCTCTAGGCTACCGATATATGGACTTTATTAGAAATCTCTTTTTTGTTGTTAAATATACTTCCGGTTGAAATTTCCAGACCATTTTCTCAGTTTTTGGTCTTTTGACCAATAGCTACATTTTGAGATATGGCCCAAGTCTGTAGCTGCAGTTAATTTCAGAGATGAAAGAAGGTCACAGACGGACAGACGGACAAAGCCTCTGCATAAGCTTTTTTTTTTTGAAAAAGCTAAAAGCATTATATGTAATGTTTTCAATATTATGATCCTTTTTAGAAATAAATATTATAAATTTTATATGATATGAGGTAGCTACAGTATAGGTCAGATCTAAAGCACCCACTTTTTCAATATTTTCTCGATATCAGTGGCTTTTTAGAAGGGTTAATTCCGCACGAGCGTACACACGACAAATTGCACCCATTCCATCGTCTTCTCTCGCCCTCTGCTCCATAAATCACTTTTCCAGCCGACTCTTGTCTTGTCATGTGAACACTCGTGTGGAATCACCGAATCAGGCCAGGGGTGGTAGCACGTAAGTTGTTTCAATCGACCTCTTCATAAAAAAATTCACCCCAGGTCTTCGACTGAATAATCCAGCTCCTGCAGCTCTTCGTTGTGCTGAGGATACGAGAATACTAGAATCATAAACAATGCTTGTAAAAAGACCTCGCTATTAGATGATTTTCTCGGCCAGAATGAAAAGGTGAAACCCAGCCCGTTGCCTCGTACTTTTTAATCACTCGCGAAATTACTGTTCAATTAATTTTATAGTTTTCATTTTCACTGATTTTGTATCGACATTCCGTTTTAAAATCACCAATTATTTTATTTTTAAACGCTTTGCAGTACATGTTTGGCGCCATTATAGTAATCGATTTCAAATAAGGTTTTTATCCTAGAATAACTTTGGGCGACACGTTACCTTTAGCAAATAATAACTCGGAGAAATTGGGAAAAAAACGGACGAAAGGAGACAATATTGCTGCAAATTGGTCCACAGCTTCCCTGTGACTTATTACGAAAACAATTTCGGAAGCACAAAAAAACGTGGCCGCCAGAGATATCGCATTTTTTCCGTATTTTCTTTGAATCCCGGGTTTTATAGGTCGTAGAAATAGTTCATGTAAATGGCACTTTAGATTTTTCCACTATATATCCGTAACAGTACATTTTACAGAAAATTTTCAAGGAGACTTTTTGTTTAGAATTTAATTATCTACGATTTAAGGTCGATTCGCACTATACGGAACATCAACGTCACGTCACGGAACGGCAACGGCACGTCAATTTAGCTTTCAATTCGCACTTAAACGTCACGTCAACGTTACGTATATTCAGTCAGTTACGTTCAGTCTAAAAAAATTAGATAGGGTATTTATTGTCTTTATTCCGTATTGCTGATTTTAAATTATTATTTGGAATGCCACAGTTTAATAATACCAAGTTAGCAATGATAGCATTAATTTTGGAAGAAGAAAAATTAAATTTAGCAACAAAAAAAAAAATGGGTGGAAAACATATTTAGTAGAAGAAGACAAGAAGGAGAATACCATCTTTTCAAAACGCTATTAGTGCTAAGCAAAAATTGATGGTTTGTTTACGAGGTGTGACAATTAAGTAATGAGACTGATTATATTGCCGCGATTGTGGTAACCCTGTGACCTTGAAATTCCCTTTCCTTCTTTCGGCATCCTTCCCCTCTCCATTGATATATTTGCCATCGCTCTGCTTGTTTAGTTCGCCTGCTCTGTCGTGTTGAGTAAACGTGAGTTCGTGGTGCTCGTCACGAAAATGGAAAAACGAAATCAAGAACAACGCGTCGCGATAAAATTTTGCGTCAAATTGGGCGAAACAGCTTCGGAAACGTACGCTAAAATTGTAAAAGTGCATGGTGATAGTGCTCTTAGTCGTGCCCAGGTGTTTCGATGGCATAGCAGTGCTGGGCATTTCTATGCCCGCGGCAAATGAGCTTTAAAGCTCTGAATATGTATACGAAGTCAAATGACTCGAATATTCACAAAAAAGCATATCAGTCTTAATTAAGACTTCATGCGAGTGGGAGCGTATTTTGAGCGACTTTGTGCTCATATACTGGATACACTGTTAAAGCAGTAAGTTGAATTAATTGAGTGTAAGAATTTGCGTTTTTTATGCAGAGGGTACGTATTTTGAAATCGTTGAATTAGGTTTCCAATATTAGTAGTTTAATTATACATCTTTTCGAATTAATGAAAATTTGTTTTTTCCAAAAATGTTTTGTGTTGAGTGGGAGCTTGATTTTCTATTTGCGCAAAATATTTTTAATGAAGCTCAATGTATGGTATGCTATCGCACGTTAGCTACTATTAAAAAATATAATATTGAGCGACATTATAATAGTTTACACAAAGAATTTCATAAATACTGCGGAGAAGACCGTAAACAATTATTAGTAAATTTAAAGCTGGAATTTCTTGAAAAAATGAATAAAATGTGCTTAGAAGCCAGAGAAGAACACAATGAAATATTTAAAAAAAGAAAAGAAAACATTGTAAGTCTTGGTTTAGCAAAGCATTGCAGACCATTTGAAGATGGAACTTTTTTTAAAAATTTAAGTAAGTCGGTACTGGAGTGTTTTGGCGAAAGGGGAAAAGAGTTAAGAGATATCTTTGATACCATACCTTTGCCTAGGAAAACCATAACTCGCCGCACAGAAAATATAAGTTCCTATATACTTTCACAAACTAAAAGGAGAATTCTCTCTAGTAAATATTTTTTAATCTGTCTCGATGAAAGTACAGATATTAATGATTTGAGCCAGTTAATTGTATGCGTCAAAACTGTCGATATCAATTTTAATACTTATGAGGAATTACTTGCGGTGGTGTCAAATCATGGAAATGTGAAGGGGAAAACTATATTTGAGGCAGTTGACAAAATTGTATTTTCTTTTGCTGACAAAAACAAGCTATCTGCTGTTTGCACAGATGGAGCTCGAGTGATGACTGGCACAAATGAAGGCTTTGTTGGATTCTTATTAAAGAATAATATTGATGTTCCTGCCTTTCACTGCATAATCCATCAGGAAGTTCTTTTCTCAAAAGCAATAAATATGCAAGAAACAATGAAAGTGGCTGTAAAAATTGTAAATAAAATAAGAGGTGGCCATAATGCCCTTCGCCATCGAAAATTTGTTTCATTTTTAGAAGAAATGGATGCAGAATACGGAGACTTGCTACTTTATACAGAAGTGCGATGGCTAAGTCGTTCAAAATGTCTGCAAAGATTGTATGATTTACGATCAGAAGTATTATTATTTTTAAAAAATGATAACTCACTTCAAGCAAGTCAGTTAGTTGATTATTTAGAAAACCCTAGCTTTACTTTAGATTTAGCTTTTCTATGTGACATAACACTATATTTACAAGAGGTCAACCTTTCTTTACAAGGAAAAGGAAAAAATATTTTTCAATTAGTATCCACGGTAGACGCATTTAAACGCAAATTGCCACGGCTTGAAAAGCAATTTAAGGATGGAAATTTTTCTAATTTGCCAAAAACTTCGAATATATACAACGATTTTCCCAATCCACAAAGCCTCCCACAATACGCGGAAATTTTCAAATTATTAAATGAAAACTTTGAAAGTCGTTTTAGTGATTTTTCTAAAATTCGAAATTTAATCGACCTTTATGAGAAGCCCTTAATTTGCAATATCGACGAACAAAGCGAAGAACTGCAAAATGAGCTTCGAAATATGCAATCGGACCTCTCATTACCCCTTGACGAAGACATTGATTTCTGGAAACAAGTAGATAGTAACATTTACCCCAAAACAAAAGACGTTGTCTATAAATTTATGTCCATGTTCGGTACAACTTATTTATGCGAAGCTGCGTTTTCTACTCTTAAAGTAATAAAAAGCAAACAACGGAATAGACTTTCTGACAAAAATATTGAAGATTTAATGCGCATAAAATGTAACGATTCAGAGATTGATATGGACGATTTGATGCAAACAACAACATCAGATATCATAGAAAACGATTAAAGAAATTCCAAAAGTCAATATTGATTAATTTTTAAAAAACATTTTCTTTTAGAAATATAAAACGCAAAGTATTTTCAGTTTTGTTACTTTTATTTACGGTACGTAAATTAAAACACGTTTCTTAAGATTTTATTTTCAAATTGTCAATTTGTCAAAATTAAAAACAATTAGTTAATATATATGAAACTAAAATTATATTTCTTATTATATGTTGCAATAAATTTAAAAATATGCAAATTTTCTAAACTCGATAACAGTGTGAAGCTTTAGAAAGCTTTTGATAGCTTTTACACAAATGCATTTCTTTAGCTGTGTAGGTTTGCCCGCCACTGAAAGAGATTAAGGAGGGGCGTGAGAGCGTGGAAGACGAGGCGCGGAGCGGTAAACCAGTCCAGGTGCGGACTTACACGAATTCGCAGCGTGTGCGCGCCCTGAACCGTGAAGATCGGCGTTTAACACTTCGAATGTTGGCGTCGGAACTGGGTATGAACCGTGAAACAGTCAGACAAATTTTAACCGACGATTTAGGGATGAGAAAGTTGTGCGCGAACCTTGCCGAGGAGCAAAAGCATCATCGAATGACCGTCGCAGAAGACTGTTTGGAACAAGTGGAAAACGATCCCACGCTGCTTGATCGAGTTATTACAGGCGATGAGAGCTGATTTTTTCAATACGACCCGGAAACCAAACGCCAAAGCTCACAATGGTTGTCTCCGCACGCCCCCGCCCGAAAAAAGAAAAACGAACGAGCACCACGAACACACGTTTACTCAACACGACAGAGCAGGCGAACTAAACAAGCTAGAGCGATGGCAAATATATCAAAGGAGAGGGGAAGGATGCCAAGAGAAGGGAAAGGGAATTTCAAGGTCACAGGGTTACCACAATCGCGGCAATATAATCAGTCTCATTACTTAATTGTCACACCTCGTAGTACATATAATTAAAACAAGTCAACTTCGTTTAATATAGAAATTAAAAATTAAATTATATTTCATTGGTTAAATGTGTGATGAGATAGCTTTCATAAAATTCTTGTGCTGATGCGGAAGAGTTGAATTTTGAGATGGAGATTGTTTAGCCCCAAGGCGCTAAAAACGAACCAAATAAAAAAGAATAAAAAAAAAAACTCACCAATAATTTAATCAAAATTTATTTTTAATTTTAATCATGTACCTATACATACATTTAGTTAAAAATTCATCCTGCAATATAGAAACCTAAAAAGAAAAAAGAATTAATATATGTATTGAATAATTAAAACACGATACATGTATACTTACCTGTAATTTAAATCTGAAATAAACAAAATGAATTAAAAACCCAAGAAATAAATAAAATAAAATAATAATAAACACATTTAAAATGAATAATTAACAAAAATTTGAATGCAAAAACATAGAAATTAAGTACACAAACAAAAAACATGAAGTATATGAAAAAACAACAACAACAACACTACAAAAAAGTCAACATAAAAATAAGACAAAATAACACAAATTGAACACAAGTGACATAATAAATTTGTTAAATAAGTGGTAAAGACCACTTTTTCCACCAAATAATTGAATTTATTGAAGCCCCAGGTGAAAAAGGGGACTTCAAAAACACCCGCTGACGGAAATAGCGAAATTCACGCAAATTTCACTATACCGACCACCAAAACAGCACAAAAAACATGAAACAAGAATAACTACACAAAACACAAACACTGTAGTTACCTGAAATCTACACGAACAGGTAAAATTAGCGAAAAACCACTGCGCGAACTCGCGAAACTTTAACACGCCGAGAAACGTCAAAATAACATCGACTCAAAACATATGGGATATCAAATCGATGTAATTTTCGATGAGGAATTTAATGGTGGTGCTCGAAAAACGAAATTATTTATGGGAAAAAAGATATTTAAAAAAATATAATTTACCATAAGGATAATGAGAGGGAAAAGGATATTAAACAGGATAAAAAAAGGAAAGAGATAATAGTATGAATTTAAAATTTATCCGTTGATAGTGCAGCAATTTAATTAAATGTCCCAAAGGGAAATTTTTAGTACAAAATAAAATAGTGATAAAATATTAAAAGGAATGATAGAAAATAGTGAGAAATAATGAAAATTTAATGAATAAAATATTAGAAAAATATAGAAAGCCAAAGAAGGCAATAATATGGAGTTATTAAAGAATTTATAAACAATAAATAATTTCCCTAAAAAATTTCCCAATCGCAAAGGACGAAAATGCAGTCCAAATAAGAAAAACCGTTGACTTCGGCCTATATAAACCCGAACTCAGAAGCAGTCAGTCCCTCTGTTCTCCAGAAAGTCTCAAAGGGTAAGCCAAGTAATAGTATCCGTATATATGCCAAAAACTGGTAATAGGGTAATTATATGCTTGGTGTTGGAATTTCAATTTAATAAAATTTTTATTGCAAGTAATAAGTGTCGATACATGCCATATTCTGCTAATCATTGACATTATATGCTTGCATCCTTTCAGGTATTCGACGAGGGACACATCATTTTTTTAAGTTAAAATATTAAGTGTACTGGTGAAAATTATTTTTAATAATAAATATTAGCTAAGTTCGTGAAGTGTAATAATTTAAAGGCATAACTAAATAAAATCTGAATGTTAACTGCCACGTCAGCGTTTTTATTTCAAAACATACCTACTTATCATATTTCAGGTATTTGCATTAAACAGAGATAGTGTTGGTGTTGCCGTTTGAACATATATTGAACATTGAATATATTGATTCCTGGGGATATGAAGTTGATGATGATATGCAGAAAGAACTTGTTTTAATTTACAATGGTTGTGGGCGTTGCCTATCATATTGGTAGCTACTTTGCATCTGAGGCAAGCGTATCGGTCTTGTAATGCTGTACGTTAATGGTAATGTAGTAGAGGGTATAAATCGTTCTTTTGATTTCTTTTCTTTCAACTTCGTCCATTCTAATTTAGAAACCATTGCGAAAATTAAAACCTAACACTTTCCTGGGGTCTTATTCTCTATTAGAATACTCAAATGATTTTTACTCAAAACTGTTATCCGAAACTAAAATGCTTCCATATTCCCTATTACAATATTGCCTACTTTAGTAGGAGTGTCCCCGAAAGAAATGAAAATGAGTGCAAGAGTTTCAATTGTCTCCCCCATACATAAAATGTTATAAATTGCACGATTATCCTTGAGCTTTCGAGTAACAATCTAACAATATAGTTACAGTTTCGAGCAGAATTTAATCAGTTTGTAATATCTACAGAATACCATTTTGGCATTTTCGAGAGAAATTCGCTCAATATTGTAAAAGAGAGTAAGGCCCCTTGTGTATTTAATTCTTTGACAATATTTGACCAAATTTTCTCTTTGTGAGTATTGTCACTATACCTTTTCTGCGAAAGATCATACAGCTTCTCCTATCGCCGAACCTTTTCAATCAATTTTTCATCTTCCATGATGAATTAGTTTCTTCAAAAAAAGATTATTATTTGAAAAATTCGAAATGCTGCCGTTACTACGTTCGTATTCAACAGAATAGATCAGTCATGTCAAGGCACGGCACGTCAAAATATAGTTTGAAACTAATCTTGACGTGCCGTTACGTTGACGGTCCGTGACGTTGCCTATATATGTGAACGTGTAGTGCAAAACTCATTGAAGAATATTTTGACGTGACGTTGCCGTTCCGTGACGTGACGTTGACGTTCCGTATAGTGCGAATCGACCTTTACTGTTCAATTACAGTGAGTGCCGCGGCGTGCGTTAACGTTGACAGCCCGATAGATACCATGTAAGAGAATAGTTTAAATGGCAGCGGCAAGCGAGCATTGCCGTCCGTCGCAGCGCGACCGATTTCTATTTTCTATTTTGAAAAGCGTTGGCTCAGTATGAGAAACAATTAAAACTAAAATTAATAAGATTGGGAAACATTATGATGCAAAAAACACATTGCCAAACATTAAAACGAGAAAAATCACTTTGTGAAACTAGAAAAATGATAATCGATGGAAATTCAAATATTTTTTAAAATTATTTTTTTTGGCGTTCTGTTATAATTCTGCCGTCGTTAAACGCTACTACTGCCGTTCCTTTACCGACGCTTCATGTCGTCGACGCATGCTGCCGCTTTCACTCTAATTGGACAGTTAGTAAAAAAAATTATTCAGAAAATCTGTCACTTTGATACCTTCAGGGTGCTGTAAAACCTTTCGTTGTAAATGAAATTAAAAAAAGTATGAATGAAAATTATTCCTTATGAAACCCTCTAAAAATCTCGTTATTATTTTTTTGTTAAAATTTAAGGAAAAAAAAATATTGTGACTAATTACAACAAAATAGCTTGTAGATAATTTAATTCTAAACAAAAAGTCTCCTTGAAAATTTTCTGTAAGATGTACTGTTACGGGCAAAAACCATTTGCATACCATTTCCAATAGGGGGCCAAGGGGACAGTCCCGAAAACTCAAATTTAAGCTTACACTGACCCCCCTGCACATCCCAAACATAAAACCTTGTCCTACATTTTTGCAATGTTAAAGAACCGTTTCCATGGACTAAAAGCCTTGCCCAAAATGTTTTAATTCTCAACAACTTTAGTTCCTACAAAAATGGTGGTTTTTTCATCAATGCAACAAATGGACTGAAAGGGTTAAAAAGAATGAGGTTCGTACATACCAAGAGTAGTAGGACATTATTTTTGAAGTGGAACATTAAAAAAAAAATGAGAACTCAGTACTATTTACCGTCATGTATGAGACAAATACTGCCTCGCATAAATTCTGCTCAACTCTAACCCTAGGGAATGTGTTAATCAAATTGCTTGTTACTGTATGTACTGTAGCCTCTAAAATATTTTTTTAATTAAGCCGCATTTTTAAAAATTCAACCATTTCAAATACAGACCTATTTTGATTGGCATTTTTCCCTTGAATTCCTTAGTATATAGAGGTAAATTACTGAAGTATTATACATATACATATATAGAGGTAAAAATCTAACGTAAAATAAATATTTTGGTATTGTAGGAATTGAGGCCCTACAGCCGAGGTCGGGGCCTGGCCTCTCCTAGCTGTTTTCTCCACGGGTCCCCATTCTCAGCCGATGTCATCCAGTTTGACATCCTTGAGCTCTGAGCGTTTAATCTCCGCCATTCTTCCAGCGGAGGTTAGGTCTCCTTCGTTGTCACACCTCATAGATCTGACCGCAGAGAACTTTCTACTCTGATAATAGAAAAAAAACTTAAATATGTATATGTTAACGTATCAAAGGATGATGTAGAACAGGAATTAGATATTGGACTTACACAAGGCTTTCAAAGTAAAGAACTTATAAAAATATATTATTAAACTATCAAAACCCCGCGTGCCTTGCAACGGCTTTTAATAAAACAAAATTATGTGTGCGTAGTCCGGGATAAAAAAGGGTATAATGAAACAAAGAACAAACATGCATAACATGGTTATGTTACCTACAACTTTTTTTAAAATTCGAGGTTAATCATCACCTATCGGAAAACTTTTGTACTACGTGGACAAAGATACTTAGCCAAATATATTCAGAATATGTCTTGTGCTCGTAGATTTGACCGTCCTGGATAATTGGCACCCTGAACTTGCTCCATGACGAACATGCCTTGAGACTAAAATTTCCAACATTGTAAGACGACATTACTGATTTGGTCATGAAAAGGGCAGTTTCTGCTTCTCTTTTTCGTGTTTCGTCGTTTCTGGTCACACCGCCCGCACGACACTGGTTAACAGTTCACTGTAAAGCTTGTTTATAAACGGTGCTCGATGTTTCACTTATAAGTATTACAACGTTGCGGCATTACTGGGATGAGTCGACTTAGTTGAGTTGATATTTTCCAAATCGTCATAAAAGTCGATTATCAAAATTTCCGCGTTTATTACGAACTTTCAAACAGCTACCAGCTCACAGACACGATTCTCACTAATCTCACAACGTTTTCTATATGCTATGTTGAGGAGAATAGTACTGAAATCTGAGTTTTCCAATTGCGCTTTTTTATTTTGCTTTAAATGACGTTTTCCAATCTGTCCCTAAATGCGTGATCATTTCAGACGTGCATCAATACCATCGGCCCGCATATCTGTCGGGACAGCTGGAATCTATGCCATTAAAATAGTTACTCGCCAAAATAATTGGTTTTTACATCTTAAATCTCGTGGTTTTTAGATTTGTTCCATGCAGGACTTTTTATATGATCTTCTTCGATCGGTATCTTAAACATAGAATGAGCTGTTTTTCCTGACTTGAGAAAAGTAGCAGCAATCTCTGCTACTGTCCTGTTTTCATATTGGTTAAACAACCTACCTTTCAAAATGTAAAAAATCGTGAGGATTAACCAATATTCTTATTTTAATAACACTGGAACTTTTCGCTAGCGCCCCATTTATTATATATACTGGCTGGAACAATAAAAAGTCTACGTTCAACATTATTTTTTACTTATTAGTGCATATTTTAACAAAAGCATATTTTTGTGTTTTTTAAACTATATTTTTGACGTGACAACGTCTTATAAGTCGGAGCGCGCGGACGGAGAATGTCCCGAAACGGTGGGTGTGGGCGGCCTATGTGCATGTGTGAGTAAGGACGGCCGAGTATATTGGAAATAAAAAATACTGAATAAATAATCACACTGTTATTGTTACATTTGAGAATAAATAAAAATAAAAATACTGCAAAATTATATATATATATATATATATATATATATATATATATATATATATATATATATATATATATATATATATATATATTTATTTATATATATATTATATTTTTCAACCTCGAAATAAACAGGATTGCTTTTTCTCTAAAATCAAGAGTTCTTTTATTATTTCATAAGTATCATTTTTAACAAAATCCTTACCTAAAATCAAGAGAAACGACATTCAAGTCTATTCCTTGATTGAATTTTCTAATGACTTTTGATAATTAACACAATAAAAAAACAATTCAAAAAAACGGGTTACTAACAAAGATAATCGATCCACTTGTAGAGTGGAAAATTAAAGTAATACAGTTGCTTTACATCTCCCCCACCCCGGGTGAATTTTTTTTTATATATATATTAATTACTCAACTATGATTCAATTATTATTAACTATATTTTATATATTCTTGATCGTAGTAGTTGGAAAAAGTTTTGTTATATGAAAAAGGTTTGACTCCGATTTTCTGTGTCCGGTATCTATTTTGTATATTGATTTAGATATTCTTTCCAAAACTCTGTATGGTCCAATTCTTAATTCATCTAACTTCTTTCTATTTAGCTTGTGCCCATTTTCTACAAATACCAGGTCCCCCACCTTGAATTCAAAATCTCTCCTGTCTTTATCAAAAAGCTTTTTGTTGTAGTTATGTGATTTTATAGTATTTTCCAGAGCGATCTTTCTATCTATAAATAATTCGCATTGCGATTTTTCCTGCTTTAATTCGTCTGGTAAAATTGTAATATTTTTACCTTCCATTAAATATATAGGTGTAAAACCAGTAACTGTATGTTCAGTTTCATTATATTTTCTTGTACATTCTTGTGCTATTCTTGTCCATTTCACTACTAGTTTTTTTTCATTTATTTTACATCTTATTTTATTAACCAATGTTTGGTTTAGTCTTTCGTTTAGACCGTTTGAAAAAGGTGCATTTGTTGCAGTGAAAACAATGGGTATATTATTTTCATTTAAGAATTTCTTAAATTCTTTTGAATTTATTCCTGGATATTGATCTGTTAGTATCATACCGATTTCATTGTTTACAGAAACTTTTCTAATAAGTTTTATAAAATCATTTGAACTTTGTGTTTTCGATGTTAAAACATATGCGTATCTCGTGAAATGGTCAACTAGAAGGTGTAAGTATTTTTTTGTAGATCTTGAACTTCCAAAACCTCCAATCGTATCAATCGACATTATTTCGAAAGGATCTTTAGCAGGACCTAAGTAAGACAACAATCCAATTTTGTCTTGTCTTCTTGATTTATTTTTTATGCAAATATCACAGTTTTTGCAGACCTTTTTTATGTTTTCTGTTAAATTTATAGCTGTATAAAATGGTATAATTTTGTTCTGCATTTGTTTAATTCCTATATGGCAATAGTATTCATGAATGTTTTTGATAAACTTTATACTAAAGGTCTCTGATAAAACAATCTTTTCTTTTTTTCTAACTCTTTTATAGTATATTTTGTTTTTTAATATAAGTTTGTCTTTTCTTTCTTTTAAATTTTCATTTTTCTCTTGATCTATTAGAATATCCTTCATTTTTATCAAATTCACAATTTTTAACTGTTCATCTTCATTTTCATGTGCTTCTAATACTGGATTTCTACTAAGACAGTCGACTTCTAGATTATATTTTCCTGGAGAGTATTTGATTTCAAATTCATATTGTGATAGATAGTAAGTTAAATCTCCTAGTTCTTCATCTGTTCTTGCTTTTATGTTTAACTTTTCCAATGGTTTATGATCCGAAAATACTGTAAATGATCGTCCTATAAGCCAGAATTGCCAGTATTTCACTGCTTCTTTTATTGCTAAGCATTCCAAGTAGATAGCTTTTTTCCTTTTCTGCGCTTCATTTAATTTTTTTGAAAAGTATGCCACTGGTTTTTCTTCTTTATTTGGTTGTTGTTGTTTTAATATAGCTCCTATGCCTTGTAAACTTGCATCTGTGTAAATATATATTGGCAGTTCTGGATCAAATATTTCCAAAACTGGTTGAGAACACAGTGCTTTCTTAATTTTTTCAAAGGATTCTTGACATTTTCCTGTCCAAGTAAATTTTTGTCCTTTTCTAAGTAGATTGTGTAGTGGATCTAATGTTATTGCAATATTTGGCACGTATTTATGATAGAAATTTATTTTCCCTAAAAACTGTCTAACATTTTTTTGTGTTTTTGGAACTGGAAAATTTTTTATCGAGATTAAATTATCTTTTACTGGACATATTGAATTATTTGTTATTACATGACCCAAATACTTTACCGAATCTGATGCAAATGTACATTTTGAAAATTTTAATCGAAAGCCTTCTTTCATTATCGCTTCTAGTAATTGTTTTAAGTGACTAATATGTTCAGGAAAAGATTTTGAAAAAAGTAAAATATCATCTATATAGTTTACCGTAAAATTCGTTAGTTCATGTTTTCTGATTATATTACTTAATATTCTTTGAAATATTGCTGGAGCTGTTTTCAACCCAAATGGTAGACATGTCCATTGGAAATGTCCGTCTTGTGTTACAAATGCTGTTTTTTGTCTATCTTCAATTCGTAGTGGAATCGACCAAAACGCTGAATTTATATCAAAAGTTGAAAAAAACTTGCAATTTCTTGTTTTCACCATTAGGTCTTCAATTAACGGGAAAGGTTGTGCTTGAGGAACTACAATTTTATTTAAATCTCTAAAATCTATGCATAATCTCGATTTTCTGTCATCGTCTTTTTTGTATGCCAAGGTTACTGGAGCAGCAAATGGACTGTATGATTCTTCTATTAGATTCTTCTTCAGCAGTCTTGAAACCTGCTCCTCTATTTCTTTTTTATCCTCAATATTACATCTATAAGGTCTTTTATTGCAGTATTTGTCAATTAATAGATCAATTCGGGCTTCATAATCTTTAACTGTTCCTATATCATATTTATCTTTTGCAAAAATCGTATTATATTCATCTATCAATTTATGTATTTCAGCTTTTTGTTGATAATCCAAATGATTTACTGTAATCTCAAAATTTTTACAGTTTATATGTTCATTAAAATTCACTTTGTATTTCAAACTTTTTTTTCTTTTATTATTTTTACTTTTTTCAGATATTATCCTTCTATTTATTTCTATATCAGGTTGCTTTTGTTTAATTTTTAATTCCTCATCTTGAATTAATTTAAATTCTTTGATCATATCTAATCCAATTAGAAAATCATATTTAAAGGTGTCTTTGTCGATTATAAATATATTATGTTCTTTTTCTACATCAAACATTTTTATTTTCAATGTAACCATACCATTTGTTTTTCTCACGCCATTAATCGTCGTTAGACTTGCATTTTGTAAATTACTTGCTCTTTCAGTTTTCAATTTTAATAATTTTGAATTAATTAAGGAAACGTTCGAACCCGAATCATATACCCCAAATATTTCCAAAGTGTCATTTAGCAGCAATCTAACTTTTATTAATGGCAGCACTATTAGTTTTTTTCATCTGTATTATTTAATTCAGCTTCTAATTCAGAGTTATTTGTATATTTAATATTGTTTTTTATCTTTTCTTCATTATCTCTAGTTTTGAACCAACACGATGCTTCAGAATGAAAACGTTCACCTTTATTTAGTGTTGCACATATTTTACATGGTTTTTTCTTGTCACTTGGATTTCTATTATCTGAGTTTGTATTATATTTTCTTTCAAAATTCTTTCTATCCACTAAATATTCATATTTACTGATTTCTGTATAAAGATCCTCAGTTTCATTTAATTCTTCTCTGTTAATTCTATTTAATACAAAGTTTGGTAGACCTAATGCAATTAGATCAATTAATGTCCCTGTGTCAATACATCTTCTCACTTCTAGCAGAAGTCTTTCTTTTTTTATAGCATAATCCAGTAAGGACCCAGTTTTGTATTTAAACGAAAATGCAAATGTAATCGGATTCCACCCTTTGTTGGCAAACGTTTCACAAAATTTTTCTCTCCATTTATCCCATTCCGCATTCAAAGTTAATTTTATCATCATAGAACTATACCAATCCAAAGATGCCTTATCCAAAAACAATCTCAAAATTTCAATTTTCTTTTCGTCTTCCGTTATGTCAAAGCGTTCACATTCCTTATCAAAAGTATTCATCCATTGATTGGGGTTTGAGTTTCTATTAGTGAATTTTTCTAATACAAACTTTTCTGAAATATTTTTTAGATTTGGATATGCGGAGGATTGTTTATTTTCCACTAGTTTTTCTAGTATCTTTACTAAATGTTCCGAGTTACTTACTTCAGAAATGGGTGGTTTCTGTTCTTCTACTATTTCTTCCAAAAAGTTATCCGAAAATTGTAAATTACCGTCTTCATCCATATATATGTTTTTCATTTCAGATGTTAGAGCAATCCAAACCCTTCTTGTTTGATGTCTTTTTTTTAATGTATTTTTCACCTTTTTATAGGCCTCTGTATTTATAATATATTCATGTAATCTTGCTGGCTGTAAATCCTCTGGTACACTAAAAGTCCGGTTTTCTTGTGTCGTAATTGAAGTGATGCAAATTATATTTGATTTTCCATCTGTTGATGATTTCATATTAAACTGGAACTGTAGTTTTTCCATTTCTTCTGAATATGACGAAAATGTCGTTTTATAAGTTTGATTATTTTTCAACCTCGAAATAAACAGGATTGCCTTTTCTCTTAAATCAAGAGTTCTTTTATTATTTCATAAGTATCATTTTTAACAAAATCCTTACCTAAAATCAAGAGAAACGACATTCAAGTCTATTCCTTGATTGAATTTTCTAATGACTTTTGATAATTAACACAATAAAAAAACAATTCAAAAAAACGGGTTACTAACAAAGATAATCGATCCACTTGTAGAGTGGAAAATTAAAGTAATACAGTTGCTTTACATATATATATATATATATATATATATATATATATATATATATATATATATATATATATATATATATATATATATATATATATATATATATATATATATATATATATTGTGTTTATTATATATTGCATAACGAATAAGCAACATGGTAGTTGTCACGGGATAATCGCCGATAATCGTCACGGGGCACCGGTTTTTTTTTGTTTTGTTTTCTATCTTTTAGTCTATCATAAGTCTTGCGCTATTTTGTGGTGACCGATATTTAAAATGAGGTCACCCAGCTTACTGTAATATACACATCATACACTTTTAGTTAGGATCGATACCGAGAGCGTTGTAAAAAAAACGTAGTTCGACATTTTGTGTATAAGCTAATAGTATTCTACGTGTAATATCCTTTCATTTAATACCCATGCCGATCGCGGTGTAATAAAAAAGTAACCCAACATTTTTTGTTGGCCGCCATTTTGCTCTGGGCGCCATTTTGAATTTGGAATGACACCAAATAGAAAATTATATTATACTTATCATTTGATACCCATGTCGGCGGTCGGCGAGCACAATTGCACAAGCCGCCAGATGTAATATTTGTGGATGAGTTCTTCAATTCGCTAGAAGATGTTTTACTGTGTGCTCGAGATGTCACTTTGACTGGCGATTTTAATATTGACATGGCTAGGTGTACTCGCCTTAGTGTACATTTCCAGAACAATTTTCGCTCTCTTGGGATGGAAGTAATTAATAGGGAGTCACCCACTCACTTTACCAGCACTACCTCAACCCTCTTGGATTTATTTTTAACGAATGTGTCTGAGAAGGTATTCTTCGTTAATCAGATATCTATTCCCGGAATAATCGACCACGATCTTTTTTACCCCACTTTCAGCTTGATAAAGGCAGTAAAGAATTTACATATAGGGATTATAATAATGTAGGTACCGACTCATTATTACTAGATATGTCAGTGGTTAATTGGAGTTCAGTATATAATATTTCTGACATTGATGATAAGGTGAAAACTGTCGCGGATATTATACGCAGCTGTTATGATCGTCATATCCCACTTAAAACCATTCATATAAAAAAACAAAGATGTAGCTGGTGGTCCAATGAGATTAAGACATTGATTAAACGAAGGGATTATTTGTACAGGCTATGGAAGAAATGCAAATTTGTTAGATTAGAGCTTAGCTACAAAAAACTGCGAAATAGAGTCAATGCAGTAATTAAAAAAGCAAAGCAAGAATACTTCAGCAAGCTTCTTGATGCATATCTACCCCCTAAAAAGCTATGGAGTAATGTTCGTAACCTAGGAATCGTTAATAGTGTTTCTGCTTCCTCTAAATTTGACGCGAATGTACTGAATACCTATTTTTCTTCTGTATTTATGCCCAAACGGGTTACTTTTGATATCAGCGAGGTATTTAACGAAGTACGGCCTAATACTTTTTCTTTTAGGAATATTGAAAGGAATGAAGTAATAAGAGCAATTTACAGGTACGTGAAGAGGGCCCGGAAAATTTCCGGGCTGAGTGGAAAAACGTCGCATTCGAAAGCTTCTAGTTATTCCACGTTTTTCCCCCGATTATTTTCGTTTTTCCACTTACCACAAATTTTTTATGAAAAAAAAATATTTTTTCGGGCTAACTTCACAAGCCCGAAAAATTTTGCGGGCTGGGTGGAAAAACGTCCCATTCCACAGCCTATCGTTAGACCTTGTTTTTCCAAAAAAAAATTTTGTTTTTCCACTCTTAGAAAAAAAGTTATTTCAAAAAAAGTTTTGTTTTTTCAAAAATGGATTTATATCGATGTTTGGGTTTTTTTCCGTGTTCTCTTACCATGTTAAAACTAAGAAACCTCCAAAAATAATCTAACATCACTGTATTTTGATTTCTTAACTCCACGAACAGGATGGTATTACCATAGCGAAATTACGGAACTCCAAAAATCGGATAAAAGCAGTGGCGGCTCGTCCTTAGGGGCTAGTGGGGCTTAGCCCCACCAGAAATTATCGAGAAATTATATTTATACATTTTCAATTAAATGTATTTAAAAAAAAAAAAAACAATCCAAATTTTCTTTACAGTTTATTACAAATTTTAAAAAAATATTCAAAATAAAGCCCCACAAAAAAAATCGAAGTAGATTTCATAAGAAAAGCATAAAAAAAGTATGAAAAACTCTCAACTCTCTCTGTCAAAATAAATTAGAGGAATCATAATGCCATTCTTATTTATATGTAATTCTCTATCCTCAGGGGCTATCGTTGAGTCAGCCCCGAGGGTGAACCATTTTGTATGCAAAATTTCTTGACTGAGCCGATTGATTCATTCACTTTTGTTCTACCAAGCGGGGCTAAAATTTGTTAGCCCCGAGCGATTCATTGGGTTCTCTCACTATGCTCTTGCTCTGTTGGGTTTACTCACGCACATTGAGTGCCAGTGTTGTCGATTCGTTCCTTTATTTCTGTTTATTATATTTCTAAAGCAATTTTGCCTGCATTTGATACTAATTGGCCGAACATTTAAAAACTTTTTTTTACACTGGTGGGTTTTATATACGCGAAGGGCTGATTTTATTTAGCCCGTAGCAAATATTTGGCTAGAAATATAGTAAAAAGTAGTAACAAGAGAAATTCTTATTGGAAAAAGATCTAATTGATGATTAAATCTTCTTAACTGACAAGTTGAATTACAAGTTGAGTTTTTAGTGAAAAGTGTGTGCTTGTAGAATTGCGATAGATATATATTGAATTTTTCGCCAAAAAATATTATTAAATTATTATTTATTAAATTATTATATATTAAATTATTTGCTAAATATTAATATACCATTTTTTAATATAAGATATTTTGCTTAAATTATGTTAATATTTATTTTGTTTTTGGTGAAAATGATTCCGGTAGATAATTTAATGAAGAAAAATTTGTTGTTGTCATTAGAAGTAAAATTAAAAATTAAACGTTTAGGGCCGCATTAGCCATTTGATTTTAAATTAACTTCTACTGTAAAATCCCAAAGTAGAAACTTTTCGTTGGATTGGTTTTCTAAAAAGAAATGGCTAGGGTTATTATATAAAAAATGCATTGCTTTGATTTTATTGTGTTTTAGAGGATAATCGGGTTGGACAGAAATTGGTATCCGAGATTTAAAACATTTATTGGAACGAATTAAAAAAGCGCTACGCATTTAAAAATGCTTTAAACTACCGAAACTTTGGAACGGTCACTACGCGAGTTACATAGCCAGGCACGTAGGAACCGTTTGGACTGGGTGGGCAGCTGCAGGATGGACCCAGCCCGCTTTGTTACCATAGAAAAAATCAATTTTTTACATTAATATTTATAACTGCTAAAGCTATTAACTTAATACTTGTTCGATCAATTATCATCAGTCCTACCTTAAGCAATTTAGAAAAAGAGGGAGTATGTTGATTTCAAGTTGGCCCACCCAGAAAAAATTTCCTTCCTACGTGCCGGTACATAGCGTAATATGTATAACGAAAATGTTAAAAAGTGTTAAGTCGATTTTAGATATCTTAAAGATTTTCAGTGGTCATAATTTAGCTCTTCTTGGACACGACAAAACTGAATCAAGTAGTAATCGAGGAATATTTATTTCTGTTTACATATCCCAGATCAATAGATATCGCATACGATGACTTCTTGAAGAATAATCAAATTGCAAAAAAGGCTGTTTACAGGTTTATTTACATGAAGTGAAATCAAACTTCAAGCAACAAATTTTGTAGCAGATGAAACTACGGATATTTCACGTAAATCGCCAAAGGTTTTAATTTTACGTTTCGTTAAAAATAATAAGCCTGTTGAAGGTTTTTATCATTCTTTGACATTTATGATCGGTCCGCAAAAGGTATATGTAGTTGATGTGATTTACAATGCCCTGAAATGCTACAATTTAGAGAAAAAACTGATTTCTCAACAATCTCAAGTCAAGTGCCCAAGTAGTAATTAGCCGGTTTGAAATTATGAACATATTTTTGCTCTCCATATTATCAGTCCCACCGAACTTTTAAAACTGAAAAACAATAGGTATATTATATTATTACTTTAAAAAATATTAAAACGCCACCACCATGGGCCAGTATCGCTCGAAAGCCGCTGATGAATGGCTTTATCAATATTTAATAAATATATTTCCGAGATTCTAAACTTTAATGAAAAAGAGCAGATTGTATAAAAAATTTTAATTTATTGATTTGTTGAATTGTGGTTTTGTTTTGTAAAATATTTTATTATTCGTTTTTCAAAGAAGTTGAGGTTATATTTATAAAATTAGTGCGGTAGGCCTTATTTCATTTCTCCTATTTTATTTTTTAAATAAACGGCGCTATTAATTTTGGGAAACCGACCATATAACGCTATTCTACTTGCATGATTCACTTTAGTAAACACGAGTGGTTCAGTTTATTTTCATCTTACGCAGTTACAAAATTTTAGATAAGAAATAGATTGGTAAATTCGAGCAAAATTTAGAATAAAATTATATCAACTTTAAAGAAATTAAAATTAAAAGGAGAGTATGTACATTTAAAGTATTTTTAATATAAACAAATGCATGTAAAATACACTGATAGTCCAATTAAATAAAACATATTGCTGAAGTGGAATGTTTAGTGCAGTCGGATGTAGGGTGGACTGGAAATCTGCATAAAAATATTTATATTAATGACTAAAATTTTTTTCAAGCCCCACCAAATGTTAGAGGCAGGAGCCGCCACTGGATAAAAGACCTGAAAACTCCAAGGGGGTTCGGGAGAACTTCACATACCGCGGAAACGCCGACAGGTTGATTTTTGGAGTTCCGTAATTTCGCTATGGTAATACCATCCTGTTCGTGGAGTTAAGAAATCAAAATACAGTGATGTTAGATTATTTTTGGAGGTTTCTTAGTTTTAACATGGTAAGAGAACACGGAAAAAAACCCAAACATCGATATAAATCCATTTTTGAAAAAACAAAACTTTTTTTGAAATAACTTTTTTTCTAAGGGTGGAAAAACAAAATTTTTTTTTGGAAAAACAAGGTCTAACGATAGGCTGTGGAATGGGACGTTTTTCCACCCAGCCCGCAAAATTTTTCGGGCTTGTGAAGTTAGCCCGAAAAAATATTTTTTTTCATAAAAAATTTGTGGTAAGTGGAAAAACGAAAATAATCGGTGGAAAAACGTGGAATAACTAGAAGCTTTCGAATGCGACGTTTTTCCACTCAGCCCGAAAATTTTCCGGGCCATCTTCACGTACCTGCAATTTACTCCATCTCATCTAATGCTGTTGTTCTTGATAACGTCGAAATTCGTTTTCTTAAACTTATGGCCCCTTCGTGCGTTGCTGTTATCAGCCACGTTCTCAATTCGTGCATTGCGCGCTCGTATTTTCCTCATGATTGGAAATTATCCAAAATTATACCGATTCCTAAAGTGAAAGCGCCCTCTAAAGTCGAGGACTTTAGACCGATTAGCATTTTATCGTGCTTTTCTAAAGTACTTGAAAAGCTGATGTGTGAACAAATGCTATCGTACATAAGTGCAGGGAATCTTCTATCTCCAGTACAATCTGGCTTTCGTCGAAACCACAGCTGTACAACTGCATTAGTAAAAGTAATTGATGACATTCGAATAGCGCTTGATACTAATAATATCACAATTTTGACGCTTTTGGACTTTTCCAAGGCTTTTGACACAGTGGACCATGAATTGCTATGCAGGAAACTTTTTGATTACTTTGGGTTTCATCGTACTGCAGTTAGGTTTCTTTTTAGCTACCTCACTGATCGTCAGCAAACTGTGCAAAAAAATGGCCACTCGTCAGAACTAGTCAATGTCACTAGCGGTGTACCTCAGGGTTCTATTCTTGGACCACTATTATTTTCGTTATTTATAAATGATATTGTAACTCACGTTCACTCTGTTAACATTCATATGTATGCTGATGATGTGCAACTTTATTGCTCAAGCCCCAGCCATACGATTGATGATTGTGTTACCAAAATCAATGGTGACTTGGATAGGTTGGACAAATGGGCGAAAGTGAATAAGCTTACACTAAATCCCGACAAATCTAAAAGTATTGTCATTTATAAAAGAGTGTTAAATGTGGCGATTTTTCCAAAGATTCACATCAATGGTGTAACGGTTCCATATGTTGATAGAGCTAGGTATCTTGGTGTAATTCTAAATCAAACTCTGACGTGGAATGATTACATCTTTGATATAGCTTCCAAAATTTACTGTGGCTTACGAACTCTGCGGCATTCTTCGTCTTATGTTCCGCTGCTGACAAAACAAAAAGTAGCTAAATCATTACTTATGCCTCTTATTCAATATGGTATACCGGTATTTGGCCGTTTGGATTATGCCTCTATGCGTTCTTATCAAATGCACTTAACTCTATTGTTCGTTATGTTTACGGACTGAGGAAGTTCGATCACATTTCTTCATTTACTCGGAAATTTTTAGGGTTTTCGCTATTGTCCTATCTCGATTATAATATGTTAATTTTTATGCACCGAATTATTTTTTCTGATTACCCTACTTATCTCAAAACTAAAATTGCGTTCTCGACTTCCAATAGGACTCTTAATTTAAATATTCCTAGACATAATTTGCAAGTTAGTTCACGATTGTATTTTATCCATGGTGTTACGTTATGGAATGCACTACCAACTGTCTTAAAGAGAGAAGGTCGCATCGGTAGATTTAAGTCTCAACTGTTCTCTTATATCATGGCTAGGGAAGCCTTGTAAACTAAACTAAATTTCAAACTAAATTTTCGCATAATTCCCGTGAGCAGTATCAATTATTAATCTTATTTAAAATTGGTATATTTCTTTTGTTTTTTATCTTTGTTTTTTATCTTTATTTTATTTTTATTTGTATTTTTAACCGACTTCAAAAAAAGAGGAGGTTACTCAATTCGACGTGTAGGTATTTTGTGGTCCTGTTCACGCATAACTTTGTAACCCAATAAATTTTTTGCTTTTATTTTGGTTCATTTGAAGGGGTAGCTTCCCACGGTGGTCCCGTTAAATTTTTGCTAAATTCTGATAATGGAGTTCGAAGTTAGGCATAAAAAACTGTTAAAATTGGTTCAACCTAAACATGTCATAGGCACCGAACAAATTACTTTATTGTTGTAAGTCTGGCAGCAGGCCGATGGGTGAGTGGGTAGAGCGTCGGATTCTCAGTTCAGCGGAGTGTGGCGCTTGCAGGTTCGATCCCGGTCGGGACAGCATTTTTGTTTTCTTTTTCTATTTTTATTCTTTCTGAAATGAATTATTAACATATTGGTCAGCGGCCGATAGTACTTGACATAGCGCAAAGGGCCAGAGAGTAGTATTCTTGTCTGTGAGGTGCGAGTTCGATCCCGGCTCGCGGTCTTTTTTTTTATATATTGACAAAATAATTATTTTTTAATTTCCTTCGGGGAATTTTGATCCATATTAAACAAGTTTTCGACGTGAATTCTTCTGTAAATTTGCTTCCAGAACAAGAGCCGATGAGAAGAAATTATGGCGAAATTTGCAGCTCAAAAAACTATTGTTTATGTCGAATAAAGAAATATACCATGACGTGGATGAAGAATCAAAGAATTTTATTGTTTACATTTAATTTCCCCGATATCAATGGCAACTTAACTTTTTATTTGCCTTATATTATCTTGATCTGTATGTGTGTGTAGTGTAAACAAATCTTGCAACTTGATTTTGACCAAGTTCCATATAACCGATCAACTGCAAATTTTGCACATACATATATGTATGTATGTAGTTCGCATGACAATACAATCTGCAATCAAATTTTGCAATTGCGCTCCCCGACCCTAGACATGAATTTTGCTTCATATTAAATAAGTTTTTTTTTAAATTCGTCCGAAAATATGCAAATATGTACATTACTGTAAAAAATATTTAGCTACTGCTTCGATTTTTTTCGATGGCCCGGCGGCGTGCTATACTTCTCAGAATGGATTTAAAAAGAAGAGTCATCATACTTATCGTAAAGGTAGATTCGTACGCAACGATTTAGTTTTTTAAATTGCCTGGCGCAAGTCGAATTATGTAAATAAACTGAGTGCAAATGACGAGTGAAAATTACCTCCATTAGTTATTGCGCATTATATTTATACTTATCTACGCGTTATATTATGTTACATTGATTGTGATAAGGTCGGAGGAGCAAGTGGTCGAACATCACCGAGACATATTTGGTACAATCCAAACATTTTGGATTGTGCAAGCCGAACAGTTGAGTTCACACGCAACAATCTATTTGTGCCGTGTAGACCTAGCTTGATAATTTTTTTTATATTGCCCCCGAAAAAAATGAATGGACTAAAAAGTACGAAATAAAAAATAATTTTAAAAACCGACTTCAGGAAAAATCGCACAAAATGCACAAAAAAGGATGAAATAATTGTTTGTAATTCTTAACAACATTAATCCAATCAGAATGGATCTAGAAAGAGAATCACTTTAGAAGTGCGGGTGTTACAATATCGAACCAAAATTATCGCCCAGCATTGGAAGTGTCGACGTTACAGGCAAGGTTGAAAAAGTAGGCAACTAGTTTTCAAATTTATTTCAAAAGTCGGGTATTAAATTATAAATTTTACGGCCGGTGGTTTGTCTTTTAAAATGGGCTCCCGCCGGAGGCGAAACCGTCAGAGCAGCGAGCTGCCGTCAAATTTCGGAAGTGTTAACGCGGGCGTCCACGCGAATGGATACCGAAGACGATTACGCAGAAATGAAATTTAACTTCGCGGATTTTGAAACAATAGTTCGCAAATTCGCTGGTGATGGTACAATGAGCGTCCGTAAATGGTTCTTGGAATTCGAACAATATATCGGAACTTTTCGCTTAAACGAACTCCAAAGATTTATTCTATGCAAAAGATTACTCGTAGGTGCGGCAAAGTTGTTCGTGGAGTGTGAGGCAAAACCGCTTACTTATCGGGCATTAAAAGAAGCGTTGCTCGCGGAATTTGAACCCAAAGTTAACAGTGCGGAGGTTTATAAACAGTTGCAGGAAAGAACGAAACAGAGTACGGAATCTCTTCGCGAATATTTATATAAAATGATCGATATCGCTTCTCAAGTGGACGTTGATGAGACTTCTGTTATCGGTTATGTGATTAACAGCATAGACGATTCACCGAGTAATAAATCGATTTTATATGACGCGAAAACGATTAATGAACTAAAAGAAAAATTAACTGTTTATGAAAGGATCAAAATAGATGCCAAACGGCATACTCACGGTAGAGATGCGAATTCGAGTAGGTCAGAAGTGACTAAGAGACGCGAAAATGAAAGAAAACGGGTATCAAAATATTGCTTTAACTGTGGTTCGTCGACTCACGAGTGACATGGCTGCCCGCAGAAGGAGAAGGGACCGAAATGTTTCGAGTGCAACGAATTTGGACATAAAAAGCCGGACTGTCCAAACAAAAAGCGACCTGTCACTACTACGCACGTTGCAGCAGTTGGTCGTACATGCGTTCCAGTGCGTGCGAATGGAGGTCTACTAGAAGGTCTTATTGACACAGAAAGCGACGCTTGCTTGATTCAAGAATCTTAGGTAACTATAGTAAATCCTTTGTCTATTTTTAGCGTTTTTACTACCGTAATCAGTGGCGGATTTAGGGGGGGCTATAGGGGCTTCAGCCCAGGGCTGCAAATTTTTAGGGGCGGCAAATTTTCAACACATTTTTTATATTTTAACCGGACAACGTATATATGAGAACGAATGATAATATGAAACCACATGTCATAAAGAAGGTTGTAATCAGAGAATATTTACTGTACACATTTAATCCCAACACTTTACGATATCCTTCTTAAACCAACCGTCGTGCGTAATATATTCGTCTGAAGAGCGATGTGTCAGATGGGTCTAAAGGTCCCAATACACGAGCGCTCCATTATGGCGACACTACAATGTTGCCAGTCCATTGGATCCGGTCCAAAATTAGGGCACACACACGATAGCGCCTGAGTCAGTCAGCCGATTGCAGTCGGTTAGACGAGCACAGTACTTAAATTTTGTTTTCACAAAGGTTGCATCTCCCTCCGACAAAGTGATAATGGTTACAAATGAATTGCCCTCATAAATGAGCACATCGGAATAGAAAAATACCGAAAAAAAATATATCAAATGCGTCACATTTGAAAGTGGCTATGATTGTTGCGTCGTAAAATTTATATGAAAAAGAAATCACATTTCAGGAATATTTGTATCTCGGGTCACTTGTTGCCTAGGGACATTTGTATTGAAGGACATTGGTGCAAGGTACATTATCCATCACTCGATACTCACATCAAAGCAGTTTGTGTATGATGCGGGTATTACACTAAGCATTCATTTTTCTACCTCTTTTTTTGTGTAAAGATTGTGATGCGTTTGTAGTTGTGCAATACGCGAATGAGAAGGGAATTTCTCATAGAGGTCGCGCCAAAAGAGTTGATGCCGAGAAAGTCGCGTTTTCCATGCGCAGTAGAATCCCCGCATGGCGTTCCCGTCCCTTAGCCTAGTCGCAACAAATTTCGAAGGGGAAATTTGAAAATACATAAGCGCATTTCTTATCCACATGTGCGCAATTTTAGCTTTTTCAAAAAAAAAGCTTATACAGAGGCTCTGTCCGTCTGTCCGTCTGTCCGTCTGAAGCCTACTTTCATCTCTGAAAGTATTGCAGCTACAGACTTGGGAAATATCTCAAAATGTAGCTCTTTGTCAGAAGACCAAAAACTGAGAAAATGGTCTGGAAATTTCAACCAGAAGTATACTTAACAACAAAAAAGAGATTTCTACTAAAGTCCATATATCGGTAGCCTAGAGGTAAGGCGCTGTAGTCATAACCCAGGAGAACCAAGTTCAATCCTCGGCCGCAAAACGGTGAAATACATTTTTTTTTACTTCGGTGTAACATGTTTTGATTCTATTTCTCACTAAATTACATTATTTAATAATGAGACTCAGGAGAACATAAACATTTACTTAATTAAAAGTGCAAAAATATCATTTTCTTGATAACTTTCATACACCGAACAAATTACTTTATTGTTGTAAATCTGGCAGCAGGCCGATGGTGGAGTGGGTAGAGCGTCGGATCCTCGGTTCAACGGCGTGTAGCGTTGAAGGTTCGAGCCTGGTCGGGCATCATTTTTGTTTTCTTTTTCTCTTTTTCTTCTTTCTGAAATGATTTATTTGCATATTAGTCAACCACCGGTAGTGTCTGCCATGGCGCAAGGGCTACGGAAAAGTCCTTCGTCTGTGGGGCTGCGGGTTCGATTCCTTCGGCTCGCGGTGCTTTTTTTCGTCATAATAATTTATTTTTTATAATTTCCTTCGGGGAATTTTGTTTCATTTTTTTATGGCATATAGTAGCCGTGTTTTTTTAATGAACTATGTATATGGTTCTTTCATCGAGTTCATTAAAAAAAAGCTAAAACGACAAGGGAAATTTCATGTAGCGCCTACATCGATGCTTAAAAATTTCAAAATAAAACGGAAGTCAAGTGTTATTTTTTGCACTGTTACTCCTCGCTAGAAAATAATAAATCTGCTTCTAAAAAATTAATTATTTGTTATAAATTTGCTCTCATCACTTTCCTGTTGTTTTTATTTTTAAATTACGTCTTTCCGACCCCCGAAAGTATGCAACATGCCAATCCCCGAAACAACATGCCAACACCCGAACGTATGCAATAAGAAAATTAAGAAATTTCCCAAAACCTCGATAAAAACCCCGATAAAACCTGGGTTTTCAGATTTGTATGGGAAAGAACTATATAGTTCATTAAAAAAAACACAGGTAGTGTAGTATAGTATAAACTATTGTTTATATTAAATAAAGAAATACACCATGACGTGGGCGAAGAATCAAAAAATTTTATTGTTTACATTTGATTTCTCCGATATCAATGGCAATTAAGCTTATATTTCCTAGATTTGTATGTGTGTGCAGTGTAAACAAATCTTGCAACTTGATTTTGACCCACTTCCATATAAGCGATCAGCTGCAAATTTTACACATGCGCATAATGACGAGTATAGTACAGTAGATAAGCAATTTCTTTTAATTTTCCCCGGAGAATTTTGTTTCTTATTAAATAAGTTTTTTTTTAAATTTGTCCGAAAATATGCAAAGACTTTACTGCAAAAACTACTTAGCTGCTGTTTCGACTTTTTTCAATGGCGCAGCGTCGGTTATACTTCTCAGAATGGATTTAAAAAGAAGAATCATTCTCGCAATACGTACGCTGCGTCGTCGATTAAACGATACTACGGCAGCGTGTTATACTTATCGTAAAGCTAGGTTTATACACAACGATTTAGTTTTTAAATTGTCTGGCGCAAGTCGAATTGTGTAAATTAGCTGAGTGCAAAAGACGAGTGAAAATTGCCTCCATTAGTTATTGCTCATTATATTTATACTTATCTACGCGTTATATTATGTTACATTGATTGTGATAAGGTCGGAGGAGCAAGTGGTCGAACATCACCGAGATACATATATTTGGTACAATCCAAACGTTTCAAATTGTCGCAATTTGAATCAAAATTATTCAATGAAGTCACAAGACTTCTAGGTACACATAGAATACGTACTACCGCCTACCATCCGCAAGCAAATGGGATGGTTGAGCGGTTCCATAGACAACTAAAAGCGGCCTTAATGGACTTTGCACAATAGCATAGCCGACTTGCATCAAGTAATGAAAAAAATTAATTAATTAATTAATTGATTGTCAGTGTCAATTAAAAAAATGAAAACAAACAAAAAACCAGAAAGAAATCAATCACAATTTAATTTAAAGAAATATAATTTAAAACCAATCAGTAATATATAGTGTATGTAGTTAAATAAAATTATAAAATAAAGTTGTAGTAAGACTTATAGAAAAGTGTAAATAAATAAACTTTCATCGTTGTAATTATTTGTGAACATTATTTTGAGATTAAGACTAACAAAAATAAAACTCCTTTTGGGAATAAAACTCCAACACTGTCCCACAGCTACAATGGAGGCAATCATTGGATTGACTCCTTTGCATCTCTTCTTATGGAAAGGACCATAACCATATGTGTGGAAAATAGGTAAAAGAAAGAAAAAAAAAACTCGATTACATTTATAACGATATTAAGTTTATAATTAAAATCCCGTTGAACAGAAAAACGTGTTCGCTCTACGAAAGTTATAAGAAAACTTAACAAAAGAAATAGTGACAATTTACAATAATTAAAATCAAGGACTACTAGCTAACTACAATTTTCTACATCCTCTGGCGGGCAAATTGGAAGAGACCTATCCAACTATCTCGATGGGATATAGCAACTGTACTGGTCGTCTCATTTTCGTACCATTGGAAAATCGTAACTCGCAGGCCCGGATCTTTCCATCTCTTCCAGGAAATACATTCGTCACAACGGCCAACTTCCAAAATAGCCTAGGCGCTGAAGAGTCGTGTACCTGAACAACATCACCTAATTTTGTAAGGGTCTCTCTCGGTGAAAAACGGAGCCCTTAGACAAATTCCCATATACTTTCATACAGGGAGCCTTTTACATCAAATTCGCAGTTAATGAGTTTGATGCAATATGAGCTCCCTGCGAACAACAAATCCTAAACGGAAAATAATTATCTAATTTCCAGTTTCAAATGTACAAAATTCCTTAACGGACAAATCTTCAACGTACAAAATTCCACTTCAACAAATGTTCCAGACGTAACCTAATCCGCGCGCATTTTGTGAGATTTTCAAGGTGCGCAATTACCTTTGCACCCTTCCCAAGCTTTTCTGGCAAACAGTGATCTTGACTTTGACTTTCTGGAAAGTAATTTGACCCACCCAACAATAACCAAGCGCAACTTGCAATACGCCGCGTGAGAAGCGCGCGGTAAGCAAGTTGCGCAGGTGGGAACGAATTCAAGGGCGCGTTTTTCCCAGCCGGTGGACAATTTTTCCATGCCACCACCGGCGGGTGAAAATTTTAAGTAATCGAGTGTTGTTTTAATCACCATGACCGGCGGGTGTTTTTCGGGCTGACTCTCGGTTCTCGGCAACGTGGAATAAGAAAAAGTTTATGCTTTTATAATCAAAGAAGAATTTTGTTAATAATAAAAAGTTTATGGAAAATTTAGTTCCAATAGTTAAAAAAGAATTTGATTGAAAAGTTATAGTGTCTTAGTTTTTATAATCAAAGAAGAATTTTATTGAAAAAAAAAAATAATTATTGTGTATAAGAAAAGATATTGAAAAAAAAAAAATTAATTATTGTGTAATCAGTCAGTGGGTGATTTAAGGAGGAAATAGAGGAAAGATATTGAGCTAAAAAATAATTATTGTGGAATTAGTCAGTGGGTGATTTAAAGATTTAATTTAGTATATTGGCGGCAAAGAGTTGTTAACTAAATAGAATTAATAAGTAAGAGAAAATAAAGAAAAGATATTTAAAAAAAAAAAAAAAAATACATAAAAGGTGTTTGTGTGTGAATAAACTAGGAAATTTATTAAGAAATAACGTGAGTAAAAAATATTATATAACAAATTATATAACAGGGTTGATGAAAATCTTCCTTTAGGGCAGTGATGTAAAGACCGAAGCTGTTGCAAATAATCTATCCTCCAGCGCTTCCCGATAAAATTGATAAGTTTACAACGACTAGCCCACAATTGTCTTATGCTTTTTTCCGAGAGTTGTGTGGATTTCGTTCTTGACGACGACGATGGGAGCATGGTTGCATATCTGCCTTCCAAAAAATGCATGGGAGTCAAAGGTTCCATATCCAGCGGATCATCAGACATATAAGTCAGACGTCTTGAATTTAGTATGCTCTCTGTCTCGACCAACAAAGTATTTAGCTCATCTTTTTCCAGTGTAGATGTATGGCAGCCTTCAAAATATTTTCATACTCCGAACCATTCTTTCCCAAAAGCCACCCCACCATGGAACTCTTTAAACGATAAATCTCCAACTGATGCGGTGACGGCTTAAGAAGTCATGAAATTCGTCATCATTTAAAACTTTCTGTAACACAGCAATTTCTTTGGACGCACGTTTGAAAGTTCGTGCATTATCTGAATAGATGTATTGCGGGGTACCTCTTCTTGAAATAAATCGCCTTAGCCCCAATAAACAATTTTCCGTTGTCAGATCCATGACAAGTTCTAAATGTATAGCTCTCACAGTTGCAAAGGTGAAAAGCATAATATACACCTTTTGACTGACCCACTCAGGTCCGCTGGAGGGTTTGGTATATAACGGGCCAGCAAATCAATTCCCGTTGTTTCAAAAGGATGTGAAGACATTAATCGTTCACGCGGTAACGGAGCAAATGGCTGAGACCTAGGTTTAGCGTACATCCTCCTGCAAAATATGCATTGCTTTACTACAGCCTTTATTAATTTTCGAGCTGTTGGGATCCAGAATTTCTCCCTTATACGCGAAAGTACGAGGTTAACTCCACCATGAAGCGTTTCTTCGTGTCGGTCTTGGGCTACAAGCAGTGGCGGATTTAGGGGGGGCTATAGGGGCTTCAGCCCAGGGCGGCAAATTTTTAGGGGCGGCAAATTTTCAACACATTTTTTATATTTTAACCGGACAACGTATATATGAGAACGAATGATAATATGAAACCACATGTCATAAAGAAGGTTGTAATCAGAGACTATTTACTGTACACATTTAATCCCAACACTTTACGATATCCTTCCTAAACCAACCGTCGTGCGTAATATATTCGTCTGGAGAGCGATGTGTCAGATGGGTCTAAAGGTCCCAATACACGAGCGCTCCATTATGGCGACACTACAATGTTGCCAGTCCATTGGATCCGGTCCAAAATTAGGGCACACACACGATAGCGCCTGAGTCAGTCAGCCGATTGCAGTCGGTTAGACGAGCACAGTACTTAAATTTTGTTTTCACAAAGGTTGCATCTCCCTCCGACAAAGTGATAATGGTTACAAATGAATTGCCCTCATAAATGAGCACATCGGAATAGAAAAATACCGAAAAAAAATATATCAAATGCGTCACATTTGAAAGTGGCTATGATTGTTGCGTCGTAAAATTTATATGAAAAAGAAATCACATTTCAGGAATATTTGTATCTCGGGTCACTTGTTGCCTAGGGACATTTGTATTGAAGGACATTGGTGCAAGGTACATTATCCATCACTCGATACTCACATCAAAGCAGTTTGTGTATGATGCGGGTATTACACTAAGCATTCATTTTTCTACCTCTTTTTTTGTGTAAAGATTGTGATGCGTTTGTAGTTGTGCAATACGCGAATGAGAAGGGAATTTCTCATAGAGGTCGCGCCAAAAGAGTTGATGCCGAGAAAGTCGCGTTTTCCATGCGCAGTAGAATCCCCGCATGGCGTTCCCGTCCCTTAGCCTAGTCGCAACAAATTTCGAAGGGGAAATTTGAAAATACATAAGCGCATTTCTTATCCACATGTGCGCAATTTTAGCTTTTTCAAAAAAAAAGCTTATACAGAGGCTCTGTCCGTCTGTCCGTCTGTCCGTCTGAAGCCTACTTTCATCTCTGAAAGTATTGCAGCTACAGACTTGGGAAATATCTCAAAATGTAGCTCTTTGTCAGAAGACCAAAAACTGAGAAAATGGTCTGGAAATTTCAACCAGAAGTATACTTAACAACAAAAAAGAGATTTCTACTAAAGTCCATATATCGGTAGCCTAGAGGTAAGGCGCTGTAGTCATAACCCAGGAGAACCAAGTTCAATCCTCGGCCGCAAAACGGTGAAATACATTTTTTTTTTACTTCGGTGTAACATGTTTTGATTCTATTTCTCACTAAATTACATTATTTAATAATGAGACTCAGGAGAACATAAACATTTACTTAATTAAAAGTGCAAAAATATCATTTTCTTGATAACTTTCATACACCGAACAAATTACTTTATTGTTGTAAATCTGGCAGCAGGCCGATGGTGGAGTGGGTAGAGCGTCGGATCCTCGGTTCAACGGCGTGTAGCGTTGAAGGTTCGAGCCTGGTCGGGCATCATTTTTGTTTTCTTTTTCTCTTTTTCTTCTTTCTGAAATGATTTATTTGCATATTAGTCAACCACCGGTAGTGTCTGCCATGGCGCAAGGGCTACGGAAAAGTCCTTCGTCTGTGGGGCTGCGGGTTCGATTCCTTCGGCTCGCGGTGCTTTTTTTCGTCATAATAATTTATTTTTTATAATTTCCTTCGGGGAATTTTGTTTCATTTTTTTATGGCATATAGTAGCCGTGTTTTTTTAATGAACTATGTATATGGTTCTTTCATCGAGTTCATTAAAAAAAAGCTAAAACGACAAGGGAAATTTCATGTAGCGCCTACATCGATGCTTAAAAATTTCAAAATAAAACGGAAGTCAAGTGTTATTTTTTGCACTGTTACTCCTCGCTAGAAAATAATAAATCTGCTTCTAAAAAATTAATTATTTGTTATAAATTTGCTCTCATCACTTTCCTGTTGTTTTTATTTTTAAATTACGTCTTTCCGACCCCCGAAAGTATGCAACATGCCAATCCCCGAAACAACATGCCAACACCCGAACGTATGCAATAAGAAAATTAAGAAATTTCCCAAAACCTCGATAAAAACCCCGATAAAACCTGGGTTTTCAGATTTGTATGGGAAAGAACTATATAGTTCATTAAAAAAAACACAGGTAGTGTAGTATAGTATAAACTATTGTTTATATTAAATAAAGAAATACACCATGACGTGGGCGAAGAATCAAAAAATTTTATTGTTTACATTTGATTTCTCCGATATCAATGGCAATTAAGCTTATATTTCCTAGATTTGTATGTGTGTGCAGTGTAAACAAATCTTGCAACTTGATTTTGACCCACTTCCATATAAGCGATCAGCTGCAAATTTTACACATGCGCATAATGACGAGTATAGTACAGTAGATAAGCAATTTCTTTTAATTTTCCCCGGAGAATTTTGTTTCTTATTAAATAAGTTTTTTTTTAAATTTGTCCGAAAATATGCAAAGACTTTACTGCAAAAACTACTTAGCTGCTGTTTCGACTTTTTTCAATGGCGCAGCGTCGGTTATACTTCTCAGAATGGATTTAAAAAGAAGAATCATTCTCGCAATACGTACGCTGCGTCGTCGATTAAACGATACTACGGCAGCGTGTTATACTTATCGTAAAGCTAGGTTTATACACAACGATTTAGTTTTTAAATTGTCTGGCGCAAGTCGAATTGTGTAAATTAGCTGAGTGCAAAAGACGAGTGAAAATTGCCTCCATTAGTTATTGCTCATTATATTTATACTTATCTACGCGTTATATTATGTTACATTGATTGTGATAAGGTCGGAGGAGCAAGTGGTCGAACATCACCGAGATACATATATTTGGTACAATCCAAACATTTCAAATTGTCGCAATTTGAATCAAAATTATTCAATGAAGTCACAAGACTTCTAGGTACACATAGAATACGTACTACCGCCTACCATCCGCAAGCAAATGGGATGGTTGAGCGGTTCCATAGACAACTAAAAGCGGCCTTAATGGACTTTGCACAATAGCATAGCCGACTTGCATCAAGTAATGAAAAAAATTAATTAATTAATTAATTGATTGTCAGTGTCAATTAAAAAAATGAAAACAAACAAAAAACCAGAAAGAAATCAATCACAATTTAATTTAAAGAAATATAATTTAAAACCAATCAGTAATATATAGTGTATGTAGTTAAATAAAATTATAAAATAAAGTTGTAGTAAGACTTATAGAAAAGTGTAAATAAATAAACTTTCATCGTTGTAATTATTTGTGAACATTATTTTGAGATTAAGACTAACAAAAATAAAACTCCTTTTGGGAATAAAACTCCAACACTGTCCCACAGCTACAATGAAGGCAATCATTGGATTGACTCCTTTGCATCTCTTCTTATGGAAAGGACCATAACCATATGTGTGGAAAATAGGTAAAAGAAAGAAAAAAAAAACTCGATTACATTTATAACGATATTAAGTTTATAATTAAAATCCCGTTGAACAGAAAAACGTGTTCGCTCTACGAAAGTTATAAGAAAACTTAACAAAAGAAATAGTGACAATTTACAATAATTAAAATCAAGGACTACTAGCTAACTACAATTTTCTACATCCTCTGGCGGGCAAATTGGAAGAGACCTATCCAACTATCTCGATGGGATATAGCAACTGTACTGGTCGTCTCATTTTCGTACCATTGGAAAATCGTAACTCGCAGGCCCGGATCTTTCCATCTCTTCCAGGAAATACATTCGTCACAACGGCCAACTTCCAAAATAGCCTAGGCGCTGAAGAGTCGTGTACCTGAACAACATCATCTAATTTTAGGGTTGATGAAAATCTTCCTTTAGGGCAGTGATGTAAAGACCGAAGCTGTTGCAAATAATCTATCCTCCAGCGCTTCCCGATAAAATTGATAAGTTTACAACGACTAGCCCACAATTGTCTTATGCTTTTTTCCGAGAGTTGTGTGGATTTCGTTCTTGACGACGACGATGGGAGCATGGTTGCATATCTGCCTTCCAAAAAATGCATGGGAGTCAAAGGTTCCATATCCAGCGGATCATCAGACATATAAGTCAGACGTCTTGAATTTAGTATGCTCTCTGTCTCGACCAACAAAGTATTTAGCTCATCTTTTTCCAGTGTAGATGTATGGCAGCCTTCAAAATATTTTCATACTCCGAACCATTCTTTCCCAAAAGCCACCCCACCATGGAACTCTTTCAACGATAAATCTCCAACTGATGCGGTGACGGCTTAAGAAGTCATGAAATTCGTCATCATTTAAAACTTTCTGTAACACAGCAATTTCTTTGGACGCACGTTTGAAAGTTCGTGCATTATCTGAATAGATATATTGCGGGGTACCTCTTCTTGAAATAAATCGCCTTAGCCCCAATAAACAATTTTCCGTTGTCAGATCCATGACAAGTTCTAAATGTATAGCTCTCACAGTTGCAAAGGTGAAAAGCATAATATACACCTTTTGACTGACCCACTCAGGTCCGCTGGAGGGTTTGGTATATAACGGGCCAGCAAATCAATTCCCGTTGTTTTAAAAGGATGTGAAGACATTAATCGTTCACGCGGTAACGGAGCAAATGGCTGAGACCTAGGTTTAGCGTACATCCTCCTGCAAAATATGTATTGCTTTACTGCAGCCTTTATTAATTTTCGAGCTGTTGGGATCCAGAATTTCTCCCTTATACGCGAAAGTACGAGGTTAACTCCACCATGAAGCGTTTCTTCGTGTCGGTCTTGGGCTACAAGCAGTGGCGGATTTAGGGGGGGCTATAGGGGCTTCAGCCCAGGGCGGCAAATTTTTAGGGGCGGCAAATTTTCAACACATTTTTTATATTTTAACCGGACAACGTATATATGAGAACGAATGATAATATGAAACCACATGTCATAAAGAAGGTTGTAATCAGAGACTATTTACTGTACACATTTAATCCCAACACTTTACGATATCCTTCCTAAACCAACCGTCGTGCGTAATATATTCGTCTGGAGAGCGATGTGTCAGATGGGTCTAAAGGTCCCAATACACGAGCGCTCCATTATGGCGACACTACAATGTTGCCAGTCCATTGGATCCGGTCCAAAATTAGGGCACACACACGATAGCGCCTGAGTCAGTCAGCCGATTGCAGTCGGTTAGACGAGCACAGTACTTAAATTTTGTTTTCACAAAGGTTGCATCTCCCTCCGACAAAGTGATAATGGTTACAAATGAATTGCCCTCATAAATGAGCACATCGGAATAGAAAAATACCGAAAAAAAAATGTATCAAATGCGTCACATTTGAAAGTGGCTTTGATTGTTGCGTCGTAAAATTTATATGAAAAAGAAATCACATTTCAGGAATATTTGTATCTCGGGTCACTTGTTGCCTAGGGACATTTGTATTGAAGGACATTGGTGCAAGGTACATTATCCATCACTCGATACTCACATCAAAGCAGTTTGTGTATGATGCGGGTATTACACTAAGCATTCATTTTTCTACCTCTTTTTTTGTGTAAAGATTGTGATGCGTTTGTAGTTGTGCAATACGCGAATGAGAAGGGAATTTCTCATAGAGGTCGCGCCAAAAGAGTTGATGCCGAGAAAGTCGCGTTTTCCATGCGCAGTAGAATCCCCGCATGCCGTTCCCGTCCCTTAGCCTAGTCGCAACAATTTTCGAAGGGGAAATTTGAAAATACATAAGCGCATTTCTTATCCACATGTGCGCAATTTTAGCTTTTTCAAAAAAAAAGCTTATACAGAGGCTCTGTCCGTCTGTCCGTCTGTCCGTCTGAAGCCTACTTTCATCTCTGAAAGTATTGCAGCTACAGACTTGGGAAATATCTCAAAATGTAGCTCTTTGTCAGAAGACCAAAAACTGAGAAAATGGTCTGGAAATTTCAACCAGAAGTATACTTAACAACAAAAAAGAGATTTCTACTAAAGTCCATATATCGGTAGCCTAGAGGTAAGGCGCTGTAGTCATAACCCAGGAGAACCAAGTTCAATCCTCGGCCGCAAAACGGTGAAATACATTTTTTTTTGTTTCATTTTTTTATGGCATATAGTAGCCGTGTTTTTTTAATGAACTATGTATATGGTTCTTTCATCGAGTTCATTAAAAAAAAGCTAAAACGACAAGGGAAATTTCATGTAGCGCCTACATCGATGCTTAAAAATTTCAAAATAAAACGGAAGTCAAGTGTTATTTTTTGCACTGTTACTCCTCGCTAGAAAATAATAAATCTGCTTCTAAAAAATTAATTATTTGTTATAAATTTGCTCTCATCACTTTCCTGTTGTTTTTATTTTTAAATTACGTCTTTCCGACCCCCGAAAGTATGCAACATGCCAATCCCCGAAACAACATGCCAACACCCGAACGTATGCAATAAGAAAATTAAGAAATTTCCCAAAACCTCGATAGAAACCCCGATAAAACCTGGGTTTTCAGATTTGTATGGGAAAGAACTATATAGTTCATTAAAAAAAAAACACGGGTAGTGTAGTATAGTATAAACTATTGTTTATATTAAATAAAGAAATACACCATGACGTGGGCGAAGAATCAAAAAAATTTAATGTTTACATTTGATTTCTCCGATATCAATGGCAATTAAGCTTATATTTCCTAGATTTGTATGTGTGTGCAGTGTAAACAAATCTTGCAACTTGATTTTGACCCACTTCCATATAAGCGATCAGCTGCAAATTTTACACATGCGCATAATGACGAGTATAGTACAGTAGATAAGCAATTTCTTTTAATTTTCCCCGGAGAATTTTTTTATATTGTGAACGCAATCCACAAGAAGAAGTGAAAAATCGGAGATGCCGGAAATTGGCTATCTCGATATGAAAACAGCAAGATCACTGAACTTTCGTTCGGTGATCGATGAGTGTTCGGCTTAGCTTCGTTGTCGCGGTCGCAACCGAAGGCTGGCTTTAGCCTGTCAATGGATATTGACTTGGTTGTGCCGTTCAATTTGACAACGAAGTGTTTTCGTAATCGTTTGATTACTTCATATGGGCCTTCATATGGAGGTTCGAAAGGTTTTCGAACTCTGTCGACACGTATGAAAACGGAGTCGGCGTTCTCCAGGGCTTCTGCCACATAGACATCCTTTTGGACGGGTTGCCGAGGATGTATTGCCTTAATGTTCTGCATATGAGAACAGAGGCGAGAGAGGAATTCTGATTCTTCAATTGGATTTTCATCAGTTGTGATAGAAATCGAATTGGGAAGTCTCAGATTCTGACCGTATACGAGCTCGGCTGGTGAGCATTGTAAGTCGGTCTTAATTTCCGTGCGTATGCCTAACATGACAAAGGACAAGTCTTCACTCCAATGAGTAGTGTTGTCCCTTGCCATTAAGGCTGCTTTTAGTTGCCTGTGGAACCGTTCGACCATCCCGGTTGCTTGCGGGTGGTAGGCGGTGGTCCGGATTCGATGAGTGCCGAGTAATTTGGCAACTTCATTGAACAGTTTCGATTCGAACTGCGTACCTTGATCGGTTGTGATCTCGAGTGGTACTCCGAATCGTGGGACAAATTCAGTGACGAATTTCTTTGCCACTGTTGAAGCTGAGATATCCCGAATTGGGTATGCTTCAGGCCATCGCGTGAATCAGATATAAGAGTATCCACGAGATGGGGGTAGGGGTCCCACTATATCCATATGGATATGGTCAAATCTATTATTTGGAAGCTTGAAAGATTATAATGGAGATTTGGTATGCCGTGAAACTTTGGACTTTTGGCAACCTAGGCATGATCGAGACCACTCATTGCAGTCTTTATTGATCGATGACCAGAAGTATTTCTTGGTAACGGCTCGTCTTGTAGCACGAATACCAGGATGAGAGAGACTATGTTCGGAGTTGAACGCTAGTCTACGTAGAGAATTGGGTATATAAGGCCTAGCAATGCCTATACTATTTTCACACCACACCTGATGGGCGGAAAATGGTATTGGTGTGAGGACTAGTTTTACCCGCGAGCCGTTGCTGGGGTGCTCTTGTAGAGACTTTAGCTCTGTGTCACCTTGTTGAGCCTGAGCCAGTGTAGGCAGGTCGAAGGTGCCCGAGTCGACGTTTTCGATTGCTAGTGAGCGTGACAAGTAGTCTGCGACAACGTTTTGTTTACCCGACACATGTCTGATGTCTGTGGTAAACTGAGAGATTAGACCCAAGTGTCTGGTCTGTCGAGGGGATCGTTCGGTCTTTGTGTGAAGGGCGCGAACCAGTGGTTTGTGGTCAGTATAGACCACGAAATTGCGTCCTTCAACGAAATAACGGAAGTGTTTGATCGCTGCATAAAATGCGAGAAGTTCGCGATCGAATGCAGAGTACTTCCGTTCTGTTGGTGACAGCTTTTTGGAATAAACAGCTAGTGGTTGCCACCGATGACCGTTGAATTGTTCAAATACGCCTCCGATTGCATAATCAGAGGCGTCAGTCGTAAGACTGTATTTTGCATCCTCGATCGGATGGTTCAGCAGAGTTGCTTCAGCCATCGAGGTTTTCACCTTAAGGAATGCCGCCTGACATTCTGCTGGCCAGTCAAAAACTTTATTGACACGTGAGCGGTTGAGAAGGTCTCTCAAATGCTCGTTTATCGGCACCAATCGGTGATAGAAATTCACCATTCCCAAAAACTTCTGGATCGATTTGACAGAAGTTGGAGGTGCGAGATCAACGATAGCCTGAACCCGATCGGAGGATGGAATTATTCCATCCTTTGTGATGCGGTGGCTTAGAAATTTAATCTTTTTTGCACCAAAAACGCATTTCTCTAGCTTAATGGTTAAACCGAAGCTATCGAGGCGTTTAAAGAGCTCTTCGAGGTGAACGATATGCTCATCCTATAAACGAAGTCGAGATCTCTCGTAACTTCATTTATGAAGCTTTGAAAGGTTTGGGCTGCATTTCGTAAGCCGAATGGCATACGAGTAAACTCATATAGGCCAAATGGCGTAATGAGTGCAGTCTTATGCACGTCTTCTGGGGCGATTTTTATGTGATGGTATGCACGTACCAAATCAACCTTTGAAAATATTGTGCAGCCGTGAAGATTCACGGAGAAATTCTGTATATGCGGGGTCGGATATCTATCCGGCACAGTGACAGCGTTCTACTTCTACCAATCATGTGAGTCCCGTTTAGGAACCAGATGAAGCGGAGATGCTGCGGGGGACGACGAAGGTCGACAAATCCCCAATTGGACCATATGGTCAAACTCTAACTTTGCCACCTTCAGTTTCTCCGGGTGGAGCCGCCGAGCGGTGACAAAAGGTAATTGCGCTTTAGTTACAATGTGGTGTTGCACATTGTGTTTAACCGGAAGGTTAAAATTGGGCGGTTTTGTTAACGAAACGTACTTCGTTAATAGCTCTTTGTATATGCCAATAACTCGTCATAGAAATGTTTCGGGGTTGTAGTCGACGGTAGCGCACACGTTAATTCGAAACTTCGTGCGCTTGTCGACTAAATGCCGATATTCAAAATCGACGGACAATTTGAACTTCGTTAAGAAGTCCGCCCCGATAATGGCTTTAGTGGTGTCGGCTATAATAAGTGTTAGTGCCGAAAGTTCGGATCAGTGATCCGTTGGCCGCGTACAGAAGGACGTTCGGGCTACCGTTATGGGCCGGGAACGCCTTGCCGGGAACAATTGAAATGTACGAGCCCGAATCAATCAGAAAGTCCATCCGATTGTTGGTGTCACGGACGAATATGAGCGGCCGGTTATATGCTCGCTCGAATCGATCCCCAACTTTAGTTTTTTTTAGGCGTGGTGGACTTTTTCTTCGCCGGTTTGGCTTGGCCACAACCGAAACTGCAGGGGGCTTTGCAGGTGCGGGCTTCATCACCGTAACGGTAATGGAAGTAGCAGAGGCTACCCCGCCGTTTGTTGGCCCCTTGTGGCCGAGTGGCCGAGGGTTGTCGGTAGCCGCCCTGCCGATTGGCAGGTGTTCGGCTTCTCGGTTTTCGCTGGCCTCAGTCCAGCCTGTCCAGCCGAACTGTCAGCCTATTAATGGCGCTTTGGAGCGCCACCAATGTGGGTTCCGCTGTGGCAGGTGTTGCGCGGACGGCGGAAGCGTATGAGGCGCCTCCGTGTGGAAGCACCTCCCAAACCGGGTAACGACTGGTCAGCAGCGGATGGTTCCGGATCAGGTCGTCGTTGACTGCTGCCGATCCTCCGGCTAGTGCCTTGAGAGCCTGGAGGAACTCAGCAGGTTTTCGGTCTCCAGGCTC
The DNA here is from genome assembly GCA_949987705.1 of Thereva unica. Lineage (NCBI taxonomy): Eukaryota > Metazoa > Arthropoda > Insecta > Diptera > Therevidae > Thereva > Thereva unica. Next base: position 92,818,380 of record OX465283.1, read on the forward strand.
TTGCACTGACAGCAACTGCTCGAGACGGCGCTTCTCCGAAGTGCCGTACTTCTCGAGCAGATACTGTTTGACTTCCACGTATATAGACTCGGAGTAATGTAACGGTCGGAATTATCATTTATTTGGGTTGGGAAATTTATTTTGTAATCACCTGGCAATGGGAAATTTTGGAAAAAATCACTTTGCGGAAACAGGAAAATTTAAAGGATAATCGGCGAGGGAACGAAAAATTGGATTGAAGGGGAGAGCAGATTTTGTTTTTGGAAAGGAAGAAAGATTGAAAATTTGTGGAAGTCGGACGAATTGGGCCGATAAAACGGTTCTTAATTTTTTGAAAATTAGTGTGGTAGTTTCTCCAACATGAACTTAAACTGAAACTCACCAATAAAGTCAAAAAAAAAACTGATTGGTGGTATTGAATTCTTGAGGACTGATTGCAGTAATTTGAAGCCCTATCAAAATACTGGGAAGTGGGAGTTGAGTATCCTGGATCCGCTGAACAAGAGTGCAGAGGTTGGCGAGCAACGCTGAGAGGTGCTGAGGACAGTCCAGGCTTTTGTGGGTTAGGAGGGACGAAGAAGTGCGGAAGCAGGTTTTTGTCTGATTTATTTTCTGTAACTATCCTCATAAGAATAGGAGCCACGGCGAAACGAGCTGATTTTTTAAAATACACGAAATTTATTGGACCAGCAGCAAAACTGAAGTCCGGAGGTAGCTGCCGAAGGGCATCCCTTTACAAGTTTTGAATATGGGTGCACTGTTCGCAGGCGGAAAAGCTTTAATAAAAATAAATAATGAATCTAAAAAAACATGGGATCTGGATACATAAGGTATAAGGATGTAGAGCAACCGACATTTAAGAAAATCTGGTTATCTAGCTGTAAGTAGGCATTAATAATTAATAATTAAGAGGAACAGAATTATAGAAAGGTGACGTAGGTTATCCCTAATACGGGCTATGGTTACATTTTCTTTTGTGAATACGCCACTATTTAAAACAAAAAAAATTATATATATACTAAATATAACTATACAAATAAAAAAAGTAAAAAAAGAAAGAAAAAAACACGAATACACCACAGAACACAACACATTATACACATTATATGGTTTAAGAGGTTAATTGATTAATACAATACATTAATTTTTTTACTAGTAGATGGGCTATGGTTACATTTTCTTTTGTGAATACGCCACTATTTAAAACAAAAAAAATTATATATATACTAAATATAACTATACAAATAAAAAAAGTAAAAAAAGAAAGAAAAAAACACGAATACACCACAGAACACAACACATTATACACATTATATGGTTTAAGAGGTTAATTGATTAATACAATACATTAATTTTTTTACTAGTAGATGATACAGTTGATAATTTGAATTATATTGAAATTTTTTTGTGTAAATTTTTGAGGGGGCATTTGTTGTCCTAATTTTTCTTGTTGTTTTTCAAGTAATTTATTATTAATTAAAATTGAACACGATATTTGTGATACCATTTGTGATAAAACGAGGCGAAATTGGTACCAATACGGCGCGTTTTAAATCGGTTATCTTACGAAATTATCCCGACAGTGGAAATCGTAAGTTATTTTTGTTGGTTCTTCTTTAAAAATGTATATGTTGATCTAGTATGACATTGATCTCATTTCGTTTTCCATTGAATATTGTTTTTACCTAATTGTGTTCTGGTTTTTGATAACTGTATCTGAAATAAACAAAACAAAGATTTGTATGCTATTAATGATGAACTCAAGTTGTTAGATTTTTTTTGGGGAATGGTTGGGACGGGTGATATTTCTTTTCAGGGTGTCCTAGATAGTGACTTTCCCTGAAGCTGATAGTCGTAGATACTATGGGCTGTCAGGGAAACAGATAGACATGACACGGCTCAGGCGAGGACCGGGGGACGACGGGAATTGAATAAGATTTTTCATAGTCACAGGTAAGTGGTGAACCAACCGCGGTAAGCCCCGGCCACACACCCCACGACCCCTCCGGCGAGCTAGATAACTCCGTGTGGCCGGCGTAGGAGTTCCGGGTTTTCTTTTCATTTCTTATGTATGGTATTGGCTCCTTGGTCATGCTCTTCCGGGCTTGTGGCTAAGGGGGTAATACCTCGCATAAGTGGCGCCCACTATTTTATCGCGCCATTATGCTATTACATAAATGGCGCCCAACGTAGCTTTTAAAGCCCGTTGACTGTCCTATACGGACCTTGAAGTTTAAATTTTTTTTGGTTTAGTACCACTTGCGCCTTCACGGACAACATTTGATTTTTTTGTTTATGGTTCACCACTTTTACCCAGCGCTCGCCGTGGGCTAAGGTAGTACCGCGAGGCCTTAGCCTTTGTCTGTTTTGCCGAATTTTTTTTTCAGCGCTTGTCCAAATTCTAGGTGAATTTTTCTTTGTCTTCGCTTTTAGGCCTGTCCGTTCACTTACGCGGTAACTTCTTCGTTTTGGAGTAGCTTCGAACCATGCTGACCTGCACGGCTTGCTAAAAAGGGGTGTTCGCTTGGCTATGCGTGCAGGTGTAGTAGTGGTTCATCCCTGACCTGTTTCTAGGGTCGGTGACTCTGGTATCAGGCGTGATACCGCCTGCCACTGCGTCGGTCCGTGAACAGGATCCTCTTTTAATTTTTCCTGGTGGAAGTTGAAGTTGGTTCAAGGGCTTAACCGTCTTTGGTAACAGGCGTGTTAACGCCTGCCACTGCGCCCCTTGTTCCTTCGGAAGGTCCATCCAGCTTTTTTAAATTCTATTTTTTTGTTTATGTCCTGAGTTTTTTTCGTCTGTTCCTCCCAACTGATTGATTTTCCGAAAGGTAGCTCAGTTGTGGTTGAACAGCGGATCCCCCAAATTTTTTTATTTTTGAAGAAGTTTCCTTTCCTTTCGTGGCGATGCGATTTTGAGTTTCGTTTCCGTCCTTCTGTCGGGTGTAGACCTGAAGCTGGGTCGGAGACCTTGATGACACTTGGTGATGACTATGCTTCATAGTTTTCACCAACTGCCATCGAGGCCATCGACATGCGGGAGCCCTGGGGGAATTGCCGTCTGCCTCAACCATTCTTCACACATATTGAATTAAAGCAAATCACTCACCTACCCTAACATATATATACACTAATACAAACTTATCACTACACACTAATCACTGTTGATTTTTTTTCGGGGGTTACATACAATATTATTAACATCTATTTGATTTGGTTAATTCCACTCTTTGCTTACTGGTTATCGTTTGTTTTTGTGTAGAGTATATCGGGGGATAATTTTGCTTCAAATTTTACTTTGATTTTTTTTTTGAATTGTATATTTGTCGGTACACTGCTTGTTATCTCCTCAAAGTTAAGGGTTGGATCTTTAGTATTATTGAAGTGAATTGAGGCATGGAACTTAGAAGTGGGAAATCTGCGGGTGCAACTGCTGGTGGAAGTAATCTTCGTAATGTCGCTGGTAGTAGTAATGGAACCGAAGCCGGCCAAGGTGATACACCCACTGTCCCCGACCCTACTCCTTCGCTAGAGGAGCGAGTTTTACAGTTGAGTCAACTAGTAACCACGCTTATAGCTCAGCAGCGACCGGTTGAAATGCCAGTGACCCCTCGCGCCGCCAGTGACCAGTTTTCTATACCAGTGGGGAATCCACAGGCAGACGGCGGAATAGTTTCGTCAGTGGCGATTCAACACCGCAAGTCTCCAGTTACCTTCTGGAACCTAAAGTTCTCCGGCGAGGACAAAATGTTGTCGGCGGAGGAGTTTCTGTTCCGGGTGGAGCTGAAGGCTCGCGACGATGGAGTTAGTCACTCAGAGGTGTGCCGTAATCTCTCGGCATTGTTGTCGGGCCGAGCCGCCGATTGGTATTGGTCACAATTTAGGCGTCAATATTTGGATCCTGATTGGGAAACCGTACGGACACAACTCATTCAACATTTTCGGAGTAGGGAATCAGACGAAGAATTGATTTTGCAGATGATGGACACCAAGCAGCAAAATCTTTCCTTCGATGATTTCACTGCCCAGCTGCTGTCGCTGCACAACCGGATGACTCATCCGATGTCTGCAAACGGATTATTAGGGATAGTGGTCCGAAACTTGAATTACACGCTAGGGTCAGCGGTTATAGGGCACAGTTTCACCAGCATGCAACAATTGCGGGAGACCTGCATTCGTGTGGAGCGCTGGCAGAAACAGAAACGCTTAGAGCGTAGACCCGATAGGCAGCTACACGAAATTGAATACCCGCCGTCGTATAGCACTGAGCAAATACTCCCAAACCTGTCTTCACCAGGAGTAGACGCAATAACCTCTTCGAGTCAGACCCAGACGAATCCACGATCGCTCCGATGTTGGAATTGCCAGCAACCGGGCCATCCATTTATGGACTGCCCATCTGAGACTCGTGGCTTGTTCTGCTACAAGTGTGGCAAGCCAGGAGTCGTGACTCCAGTATGCCCTACCTGTCAGGGAAACCGGAGCGGGTGTGCGAGACCGTACGGGAGTCCGCGCCCGAGCTAAGCTCGCCCGTTATCCCTTCACATATTCCAAATACCAGTGATATGACTACCATCAGCGACTTTACGTCCACTGATGCTCTTCCTGTTTTTCCCTCAGAGGAGGTTAAACTTTCGTTCCTTTCCCGTTGGAAGAGATATATCTCCACTCGTGCCCGCATCTTTTCGGAGCCCTCTTTTGTGGACTCCCTAATTTCCAAGCATACCCCTCCCCAAATTAGGGTACGAGCAAAGGAGAAGCGACAATGTTTGCAGAAAATTGTTTCTGCCTTCATCTCTGATTCGTCAGATCCTCGGCTGTTTACGAAGGTCCGGTTAGCTAACGAAGAAGTGGTTGGTTTGTTGGACAGTGGTGCCACTGTTAGCTGTTTGGGAAGAGATGCCGAAGCGTTTCTAGCTAATCATCCCGAAGTGGCAGTCTACACTTTGCGCTCTGTAGTGCATACTGCTGACGGGGCTCCGCAGAGACTGTGCGGTTATATTCGAGTTCCGATATCCTTTGGAGGAAGGACCCGTGATATAACCATCTATGTGGTGCCCAGTCTCAGCCAGAGACTGTACCTAGGGATGGATTTTTGGAATCTTTTCGGCCTAGCTCCCCAAATAGTCGGCGAGATAAACGCTCCATCCGTGTCTGCAAAAATGCACGACTTAACGTCCACGCAATGCGAACGGTTGGAACGCGTCAAGGCCAGATTTCCCTCTTTTGATGTCTTCGGACTGGGAAAGACTAACCTGGAGGAACACATCATTGACACTGGTGACTCAGTTCCCATTAAACAGAGGCATTATCCCGTCTCACCCGCTGTACAACAGCTGATGTATGGTGAGTTAGACAGGATGTTGTCGCTGGGGGTGATTGAGCCATCAAATAGTCCCTGGAATTCTCCAGTGGTGTTGGTTCGTAAACCAGGTAAGGTCCGCCTGTGCCTTGACTCTCGCAAGGTGAACAGTGTCACTATCAAAGACGCCTATCCTCGTAAGTAGGCATTAATAATTAATAATTAAGAGGAACAGAATTATAGAAAGGTGACGTAGGTTATCCCTAATACGGGCTATGGTTACATTTTCTTTTGTGAATACGCCACTATTTAAAACAAAAAAAATTATATATATACTAAATATAACTATACAAATAAAAAAAGTAAAAAAAGAAAGAAAAAAACACGAATACACCACAGAACACAACACATTATACACATTATATGGTTTAAGAGGTTAATTGATTAATACAATACATTAATTTTTTTACTAGTAGATGATACAGTTGATAATTTGAATTATATTGAGATTTTTTTGTGTAAATTTTTGAGGGGGCATTTGTTGTCCTAATTTTTCTTGTTGTTTTTCAAGTAATTTATTATTAATTAAAATTGAACACGATATTTGTGATACCATTTGTGATAAAACGAGGCGAAATTGGTACCAATACGGCGCGTTTTAAATCGGTTATCTTACGAAATCATCCCGACAGTGGAAATCGTAAGTCATTTTTGTTGGTTCTTCTTTAAAAATGTATATGTTGATCTAGTATGACATTGATCTCATTTCGTTTTCCATTGAATATTGTTTTTACCTAATTGTGTTCTGGTTTTTGATAACTGTATCTGAAATAAACAAAACAAAGATTTGTATGCTATTAATGATGAACTCAAGTTGTTAGATTTTTTTTGGGGAATGGTTGGGACGGGTGATATTTCTTTTCAGGGTGTCCTAGATAGTGACTTTCCCTGAAGCTGATAGTCGTAGATACTATGGGCTGTCAGGGAAACAGATAGACATGACACGGCTCAGGCGAGGACCGGGGGACGACGGGAATTGAATAAGATTTTTCATAGTCACAGGTAAGTGGTGAACCAACCGCGGTAAGCCCCGGCCACACACCCCACGATCCGATAACTCCGTGTGGCCGGCGTAGGAGTTCCGGGTTTTCTTTTCATTTCTTATGTATGGTATTGGCTCCTTGGTCATGCTCTTCCGGGCTTGTGGCTAAGGGGGTAATACCTCGCATAAGTGGCGCCCACTATTTTATCGCGCCATTATGCTATTACAGTAATCTACGGTGCTTAGCCGCATTGCCGTCACCGCCTCTTCCGGCAATGCGGCCATGACATTGTAGACTTTGGTCGCATCTGACCTGCAGCCCGCTATTTTGAACATGACGTCCGCTTGGTAGAACCAGGAAGCGGGTTGGTGTACCCAGAACTTCGGGATATCGAGTTTCGTCAGTTTGACGACACCGACTTCCGAAGTTCCGGGTTTTGGCTCTTCTGTGTTTGGAACGTCTTGTTCCATACGGCTTTCTTCTACTCTTGACATCTTCGTAAAACTTCAAAGCGAATTGGGTTGAGAAAAATAAATGAAAATAAATGAAATGGAACCACGAACCAGAAAAAAAAACGTTATATGTGACGCGATCCGAGAAAAGGGAGCTACTATCCAAAAAGAAAACTTTAAGGAGAAGCGATTGAAAGAAAGACGGAGGAGAGCGAAAACGCTGAGCTGCCACTTTAAACACTTTTGAAGACACATTTGTAAATATTTATTGCTCAGAAAGTAATTGGAATAAATTAATTCTGATTGCACAGAATTAAAGAGGAGATTCAAAACCTTAAGAATCACTCATAATCCGAAAATCGATTTTTTGGACAGTAAGTCCCTTTTCTCAGATCGCGTCACATATATATGTGTATGTGTGTATATATACTCGTCAAAACTTATCTATATGTATATATACTTCAAAGCACTTAAAAAAAATAAACTTCAAATAATAAATCGAAAATACAATAATTAGAAATATGATTGTTAAATGGGAAAACAACAAATATAGTTCTTTATTATATATGTATATGTGTTGAAGCGTGTATTTTATATAATGTCAAATATGAGTATATATAGAACTCCAGTTGAAATATATTCATTCATTCATTCATTGTGCTCCTTTAATCCCTCATGGGACATAGGGCGGAAACAGTTGCCCTCCAGCGGACTCTGTTTTGCGCGACAGCTCTCAGCTCCGACCAGGATCTCCCAGTTGTTGCGGCTTCTGCTAGTAGGGTTCTCCTCCACGTTGTCCTAGGTCTTCCGACTCGACGGGATCCTTGCGGATTCCAGTCAAGGGCCTGTTTGGCTAGATTTTCGTTTTCGTGTCGCAAGGTGTGTCCAACCCAATTCCATTTCCTTCGTCTGATTTGGTCGTCTATCCTTTCTTGGCCGGCACGGCGCCATAGTTCTTCGTTTGAAATTCTATCTTGCCAGCGGATTTTTAGGATACGACGCAGGCATCTGTTGACGAAGACTTGTAGGCGCCCTGTGATGAATTGGGTGACTTTCCATGTTTCGCAACCGTACAAAAGTACTGCCTTCACGTTGGAGTTGAACAGCCGCAATTTGGTGTTAGTTGAGATCTCCGTTGATCTCCATATGCGGAACAGGCATGCATATGCGCCTCGTGCTTTATTTATTCTGGAACTGACATCTTCTTCTGCACCGCCATTTTCGGTAATAATACTACCGAGGTAGCAGAATTTATCGACCAGTTCCACGTCACGGTTATTCAGCGCAGTCCGTTCAATGGTGTTTGCATTTATCCGCATTTCTTTAGTTTTAGTTGGATTTAGCCTTAAGCCTGCTGGACTACTTTCTCTTGCCAAATTGTTAATCATGTTTTTGAGGTCCTGGTGTCTGTGGGCCACCAAACAGATATCATCTGCGTAGTCGAGATCCTTAAAGCGGTCTAACAAACCCCATTGTATGCCGCCTGTTCTATTATCTAGATCGCCGACAAGGATGTCATTTATTACTACATATAAGAAATAGTAAAGGCGAAAGTAGGCATCCTTGTCGTACGTAGCTCACCTCGAAGCTGTTGGATAATTTTCCATTATGGAGAACTCTGCATTTGGAATTGTTATATAGGGCTTTTATCAATTCTATTACTTTATTTGGCAGTCTCCGTCGCCGTAGTGCCTGCCATATAAAGCTCCTATTGACCGAGTCGAACGCTTTCTCATAATCTACGAAAGCAAGGTAAAGGGGGATCGGAATTCAGTAGACTGCTCCACTATTATTCGTAAGGTGTTGATATGATCAATACACGGCCCTTCCTGAATACGGCCTGCTGCCTCCTAAGCGTTCGGTCTACTGCCTCACTTATCCTAGATAGTAATATATGGGACAAAATTTTGCCCACTGTAGATAGTAAACAGATGCCTCTCCAGTTGTCGCATATTGTTAGGTCCCCCTTTTTTGGTATTTTGACTATGATACCTTCCGTCCAATCCTCCGGAAAGGTACAGGTGTTCCATGCTATTTCCAGGATTGGTTGAAGCGCATCTGCTATGAGGCTTGAATCGGCTTTCAACAATTCTGGCGGGATGCCATCTTTCCCAGCTGCTTTACCATTGGCCATCGCATGAATTGCGGTTACTATTTCCGTCTTGGATGGGGCTCGGGTGGTGATTCTTATAGGCTGTGCATTGTTGCTGGTTTCCTGAGGTTCCTGTGTAAATGAACCATTCAGGGCGGCGAAGAAGTAATCTCTCCATCTTTGGAGCTGCTCCTCGTCGCTGCACAGCACTCTTAACGGCATGCTTTTTAGTAGACTGCTTTCCCGTGAGCTGTTTAGTAATTTGGTACAGCACCTTACTGTTGCCTGTGTTTGCCGCGTTTTCCGCTTTTTCTGCGAGCTCGTTTATCTGCTGCCTTTTATCATGCCGGACATTTCTCTTTACCTCCCGGTGTAATTGATAGTACTCCCGTTCCAGTTGGTAACGTCTTTCGGGGTCGCTTGTAGAGTTTACATTATTTTTTAGGGCTCTCCTGCGTTCTATTTTTGCCAGGTTGTGTCCGAGATCCAGTGTTGCTGGTTTCTTGGGACATAACCGATGCTCATTTCCGCAGCCGTCAATATTGCGCCCTTTGTCCTACTCCACAGCTCTTCAATATTTGTGTCGTCAGAAACGTTGTGCTGGTTTAATATTTGTTGTAGGTTTCCAGCAAATTCCCGCTATTTACCGCTCTCCCGCAGATGGTCGACGTTGAACCGTCTACGCTTTATAGCATCGCGTTGTACGTTTCTAATTGCGGCGATTTTAAGGCGAATAGTTGCTACTACCAAATGGTGGTCGCTTCCAGTGTCTGCTCCCCTGAAACTCCTGACATCCTCAAGGATAGTTCTCCATCTGCGGCTGACGGCCACATGATCTATCTGATTTTTCGTTCTACCATCGGGCGATACCCAGGTCTCTTTGTGTATCTTCTTGTGACAAAAGTAAGTTCCACCTACCATGAGTTGGTGGGAGCTACAGAAGTCAACGAAAAGCTCACCATTGTTATTGGTAACTTGGCTTAGACCTTGATTTCCAATTGTTTGTTCAAGGCCGGTGTTCTCACGGCCGATCTGTGCGTTTAAGTCACCCATTAATACAATGATGTCTCCCCTTGGAATAGAGCGAAAAACCTCATTCAGCCGCAAATAGAACTCGTCTTTGATGTCATCTTCAGCGTCTTCAGTTGGAGCATAGCATTGGACTACCGTAGTACTTCTTAGTCTGGTACGCAGGCGCACGGTAATAATCCTCTCAGAAACTGGTGACCAGCTAATGAGGCTGGACCTGGCTTCTTTGGTGAGTATTACACCAACGCCACTCCTACGGCTATCAGTTTCATTTCTCCCAGAATACAAAAAGGACTCACCATTTGGGCAGATATGTTCCCCCGCATCGGGCCATCTGGTCTCGCTAAGTCCCATGATCTTGATTTTTTATCGATTCATCTCGTTGAGGACTTCATCCAGCCGTCCCTCAGCCAGCAGTGTTCTCACATTCCATGATCCGATTCGTGTCCTTGTTCGAAAAGCAAAGGTCGTCGTCGTGTTGTCCATCCGGTTCCGAGGCATTGTTTGCCGATTCGTAGCAATGGTGTTTTTTATGGGAGCGGGTTGCTAACCCTCAGCCCAACCGACTTAAAGCTCTGTTTTGTGGTGCAGAGAGCTCGCCATTCGCCCGTCTCCCGTTAGCTCCTTCCGAAGAAGTACCCCTGGGGGCACCGCGGGGAGGTGGGATTAGGACTTGCTAACAGGTCTGCTAGGTGTTCGTCTGCAGTGACTTTTCTCGGGTTTTGGCAGAAGTGGCAAATCGGGTACCACCACTTTCCGAGGTCTTTGTTAGCCGTTTGCCCCCCCAAGTTGAAATATATGCTTTTAAAAAAATATCGATACTGGAAAGTTAAATTGTTACAAGCGCCAATTTGACCAAAATGTTTTTGGAACGAAGTTCCTTAACGCGGCTTGCGGGTAGAGTGAATTGGGAGAAATCGTCACGTAACAAAATGCGATATTTTGTGTATGTATGCGGGCGAGTATCGATCCCAGTAGGCAATTTGTGAATTTATTAAATCAGAATGCAGTGTTTTTCTTTAGAAATTGGAATCAATTTGCACCGATAGCTATAGGAAGAAATGATGATGCAAAGTGTCATGCATGACGAACGTGCACACTTTTTGCATTGGTCATTATCGTGGATAGATGCTTATGCTTTCTTGTCTGTCTGTTTGTCCGGTACAAATCTTGCAATCAATTTTTTGAATACTTCTGGTTACCCGATCACCCTGAAATTTTGCACACCGCTTCAGCTCCGATGACAATGCACTATGGTATACCAATTATACCGTCAGATTCATGGCCGTGGCCTCAAGAGGACGGATTACTGTTTTCTTCAAGGAACAAATTTTGCAATCGATTTTACAAATACTTCCGGGTATCCTATCATGCTGAAATTTTGCACACAGCTTTAGCTCCCATAACAATGCAATATAGTATATACCTTTAGATCCATGGAGGCCGCTCAGGAGGGCGGATTGAAATATTCTTCACAACCCCTTCGACATGGGTATCCAATGAAAGGATATGATAAGTAGAACACCATAAGCAATATAGTATACTCAATTTATCGTTTGGTCCATGGCAACCTTCTCAAGATGGCGGATTACCATTATCTTCCCAACCAACTTGAGATGGGTATCAAATGAAAGGGCATTATAAGTAGAATGCCATAGGCTATGTCTTTATATTCATGGCGGCCATCTCAAGAGGGCGGATTACCATTTTCTGCGCAACACCCAGACATGGGTATCAAAATAAAAGGCTATGAAAAGTAGAACTTCATAAGCAATATAGTATACTCAATCTATCATTTGGTCAATAGTGGCCATCTTAAGAGGGCCGATTACCATTTTCTTCACAACCCCTTTGAGATGGGTATCAAATGAAAGAGTATGATAAGTGGAACACCATAAGCAATATAGTATACTCAATTTATCATTCGGGCCATGGCGGCCATCTCAAGAGGGCGGATTACCATCTTCATCACAACCCCTTCGAGATTGGTATCAAATGAAAGAGTATGATAAGTAGAACACCATAAGCAATATAGAATATTCAATATATCGTTTGGTCCATGGCGGTCATCTCAAGAGGGCGGATTACCATTTTCTTCACAACCTCTTCGAGATGGGTATCAAATGAAAGAGTATGATAAGTAGAACACCATAAGCAATATAGTATATTCAATATATCGTTTGGTCCATGGCGGTCATCTCAAGAGGGCGGATTACCATTTTCTTCACCACTCCCTCGACATGGGTATCAAATGAAAGTGCATTATAAGTAGAATGCAGTAGGCTATGTCTTTATATTCATGACGGCCATCTCAAGAGGGCGGATTACTATTTTCTTCACAACACCCGAGACATGGCTATCAAATGAATGGGTATGATAAGTGGAATACCTTAAGCAATATAGTATACTCAATATATCATTTGGTCCATGGCGGCCATCTCAAGAGGGCGGATTACCATTTTCCTCACAACCCCCTCGGCATGGGTATCAAATGAAAGGGCATTATAAGTAAAATGCAGTAGGCTATGTCTTTATCTTCATGGCGGTCATCTCAAGAGGGCGGATTACTATTTTATTCACAACACCCGAGACATGGGTATCAAATAAAAGGGTATGATAAGTGGGACACCATAAGGAATATAGTGTACTCAATATATCGTTTGGTCCATGGCGGCCATCTCAAGAGGGCGGATTACCATTTTCTTCACAGTTCCCTCGACATGGGTATCAAATGAAAGAGTATGATAAGTGAAACACCATAAGCAATATAGCAAATGCAAATGCTGTTGCTTTCGAATTACTTAAAAGCTTTCAGGAGCATGCTGGTCCGGCTGCAAATGCTTCGGTTTTATTATACTTAGCTGCGAAAAGCCTTTTATTTGCTTACAGCCTTTACAGTTTTTGGAACGAAGTTCCTTAACGCGGCTTGCGGGTAGAGTGAATTGGGAGAAATCGTCACGTAACAAAATGCGATATTTTGTGTATGTATGCGTGCGAGTATCGATCCCAGTAGGCAATTTGTGAATTTATTAAATCAGAATGCAGGGTTTTTCTTTAGAAATTGGAATCAATTTGCACCGATAGCTATAGGAAGAAATGATAATGTAAAGTGTCATGCATGACGAACGTGCACACTTTTTGCATTGGTCATTATCGAGGATAGATGCTTATGCTTTCTTGTCTGTCTGTTTGTCCGGTACAAATCTTGCAATCAATTTTTTGAATACTTCTGGTTACCCGATCACCCTGAAATTTTGCACACCGCTTCAGCTCCGATGACAATGCACTATGGTATACCAATTATACCGTCAGATTCATGGCCGTGGCCTCAAGAGGACGGATTACTGTTTTCTTCAAGGAACAAATTTTGCAATCGATTTTACAAATACTTCCGGGTATCCTATCATGCTGAAATTTTGCACACAGCTTTAGCTCCCATAACAATGCAATATAGTATATACCTTTAGATCCATGGAGGCCGCTCAGGAGGGCGGATTGAAATATTCTTCACAACCCCTTCGACATGGGTATCCAATGAAAGGATATGATAAGTAGAACACCATAAGCAATATAGTATACTCAATTTATCGTTTGGTCCATGGCAACCTTCTCAAGATGGCGGATTACCATTATCTTCCCAACCAACTTGAGATGGGTATCAAATGAAAGGGCATTATAAGTAGAATGCCATAGGCTATGTCTTTATATTCATGGCGGCCATCTCAAGAGGGCGGATTACCATTTTCTGCGCAACACCCAGACATGGGTATCAAAATAAAAGGCTATGAAAAGTAGAACTTCATAAGCAATATAGTATACTCAATCTATCATTTGGTCAATAGTGGCCATCTTAAGAGGGCCGATTACCATTTTCTTCACAACCCCTTTGAGATGGGTATCAAATGAAAGAGTATGATAAGTGGAACACCATAAGCAATATAGTATACTCAATTTATCATTCGGGCCATGGCGGCCATCTCAAGAGGGCGGATTACCATCTTCATCACAACCCCTTCGAGATTGGTATCAAATGAAAGAGTATGATAAGTAGAACACCATAAGCAATATAGAATATTCAATATATCGTTTGGTCCATGGCGGTCATCTCAAGAGGGCGGATTACCATTTTCTTCACAACCTCTTCGAGATGGGTATCAAATGAAAGAGTATGATAAGTAGAACACCATAAGCAATATAGTATATTCAATATATCGTTTGGTCCATGGCGGTCATCTCAAGAGGGCGGATTACCATTTTCTTCACCACTCCCTCGACATGGGTATCAAATGAAAGTGCATTATAAGTAGAATGCAGTAGGCTATGTCTTTATATTCATGACGGCCATCTCAAGAGGGCGGATTACTATTTTCTTCACAACACCCGAGACATGGCTATCAAATGAATGGGTATGATAAGTGGAATACCTTAAGCAATATAGTATACTCAATATATCATTTGGTCCATGGCGGCCATCTCAAGAGGGCGGATTACCATTTTCCTCACAACCCCCTCGGCATGGGTATCAAATGAAAGGGCATTATAAGTAAAATGCAGTAGGCTATGTCTTTATCTTCATGGCGGTCATCTCAAGAGGGCGGATTACTATTTTATTCACAACACCCGAGACATGGGTATCAAATAAAAGGGTATGATAAGTGGGACACCATAAGGAATATAGTGTACTCAATATATCGTTTGGTCCATGGCGGCCATCTCAAGAGGGCGGATTACCATTTTCTTCACAGTTCCCTCGACATGGGTATCAAATGAAAGAGTATGATAAGTGAAACACCATAAGCAATATAGCAAATGCAAATGCTGTTGCTTTCGAATTACTTAAAAGCTTTCAGGAGCATGCTGGTCCGGCTGCAAATGCTTCGGTTTTATTATACTTAGCTGCGAAAAGCCTTTTATTTGCTTACAGCCTTTACAGTTTTTGGAACGAAGTTCCTTAACGCGGCTTGCGGGTAGAGTGAATTGGGAGAAATCGTCACGTAACAAAATGCGATATTTTGTGTATGTATGCGTGCGAGTATCGATCCCAGTAGGCAATTTGTGAATTTATTAAATCAGAATGCAGGGTTTTTCTTTAGAAATTGGAATCAATTTGCACCGATAGCTATAGGAAGAAATGATAATGTAAAGTGTCATGCATGACGAACGTGCACACTTTTTGCATTGGTCATTATCGAGGATAGATGCTTATGCTTTCTTGTCTGTCTGTTTGTCCGGTACAAATCTTGCAATCGATTTTTTGAATACCTCTGGTTACCCGATCACCCTGAAATTTTGCACACAGCTTCAGCTCCGATGATAATGCACTATGGTATACCAATTATACCGTCAGATTCATGGCCGTGGTCTCAAGAGGACGGATTACTGTTTTCTTCAAGGCAATTTTGCAATCGATTTTACAAATACTTCCGGGTATCCTATCATGCTGAAATTTTGCACACAGCTTTAGCTCCCATGACAATGCAATATAGTATATGCCTTTAGATCCATGGAGGCCGTCTCAGGAGGGCGGATTGAAATATTCTTCACAACCCCTTCGACATGGGTATCCAATGAAAGGATATGATAAGTAGAACACCATAAGCAATATAGAATATTCAACATATCGTTTGGTCCATGGCGGTCATCTCAAGAGGGCGGATTACCATTTTCTTCACAGTTCCCTCGACATGGGTATCAAATGAAAGGGTATGATAAGTGGAACACCACCTTTAATTACGGCTTGCGCTATGACCATACATAAATCGCAGGGTGGAACTTTCAGTGAAACTGTTTACGAGTACAGCAAAGATCATTCCCAAGAACTTGTATACGTTGCGTTATCTCGTGCAACAAATATAGAAAATTTGTATATTGTAACACCTGAAGATGATCCAACGAAATTTAAGTTTTATCATAATCGAAAGCAAGCTAGATCAACAGAGAAATTGCTGCAAGAATTTCAAAGATTATCTTTAAACACATTGCAGACCAGAACGCAAATGGTTTTGGATATGATTTGTAACAAAATAGGTCTTTCAGTATTAACTTTTAATTGCCAAAGTTTAAAAAATCATATTTTAGATTTCATTGATCCAGTTACTGAAAATTGTGATATTCTATTACTTACTGAAACATGGATGAGAAATGAAGAAGAAATTATCCTTCCTAATTTCAATTGCATTTCTCATTATAAACGAGACAATATTCATGCAGGTGGGGTCGCAATATACCAAAACTATAAAGATAGTGTCAACATTTGCCAACCAAATATGGAAACTATTTTGTCAAACATGAGTGCATTGAGTACTAGACATTCATCAGTTGGAGACATTTGTTCAGTGATTTGTAAAATAAGAAACGATCATGAAATAGTTATTGTAGCTGTTTATATATCACCAAATCAAAAGATTGAGGATATTAATTTATTCATCGATCCCTGTTAAAATATACTGAGAGAGAATCTAAACTACTATGACATAAGCTTCCACTAATATTAGCTGGAGACTTTAATATTAACTTCAATGAAAAAGACAAATTTAAAATCTTCACATCCTTTTTATCTGACACATTTAATTTGAGTATGAATAATGATCCAGCACAGTACACAACGAAATACTGTACTACAGTTGATGCCGTTTTTTCAAGATTCTTGGACAAAATTGATTCGGAAGTATATGCATCTTATTATAGTTATCATAAGCCAATAATTTCTATGTTACAATTGGTGATAAAATTTGAAATTTTTTTTTTGAAAGTTTTGGAATGTTAATATTATAATGAATATTTTCCTAAAATATTAAATTAAATTTTTGATTTGATTCAATCCTTTACATTATTTGCTTGAAAAATGGTATAAAGTAAAAATAAATAAAATATTCAGATTTTATTTGGAGTTACATTCGCAGTTGTAGAAAAATCGTAAGGAACTTCGTTCCTGACGGGGGTCCCATGACCGCACCTGATTTTTTTTTATTAGATTTTCTAAAGTTATTAGTCAACCTTCATTTAATAATAGCAAAATTATATTTTAAAATCATAAATTGAAGCAATTATTTAAAAAAATTAATTGTTACAAGCGACATACACACAAAAAACAATCAAGTTCCGACCCAAATTTGTCTTAAGCACCAACTTAATTGTAACAAGCGCCTCAGTGTTGGCGGTTGTAATCATTTAGAACAAATTTCTTTCCGCACGCTTTAAACTCCTTGTCTCTTATAACAATTATCAATCACGTCGTGACTCGCATAATCCTGTACCTACCAATTTTTATTGAATTTTTTACTTTTGGGAAGTATTCTAGAAATCATTTTGTTGAATTATTTCTTGGCGATAACATCGAATTCTTAAAAGTGAATAAGTAGTGATTTTTCTCACCTAAGAAGTTAACTTTTTGTTTAATTATATTTCAAAAGTGCTTTAAACAGTAATTGAAGTGTGAGTTGTTCAATTTTTTTTTTAAATTTTGGTTTGATTTATTTTGTAATATTTTGTGTAGATAATCGCCGGGAATAAAAAAATGACTTTTCA
Source organism: Thereva unica (assembly GCA_949987705.1). NCBI lineage: Eukaryota > Metazoa > Arthropoda > Insecta > Diptera > Therevidae > Thereva > Thereva unica. The sequence goes on from OX465283.1 coordinate 92,835,825, forward strand.
AGATGGTAATCGCATGGAAGGCGAAAAATATAAATTTGAAGAAGAAATGCAAGCATCAGACTACACTACACAAAAACTTCTTAGTGATAAAGGCGTATTAATTGAATCGGTTTGTATTAACCCTAATATCAAATTACCTAGTAAAGTAGTGGACGTATTAAATTTACTTGAAAATTTGAAGCAAATTTTGGTTGACCTTAATACACCATCGACAAGTCAGGAAAAATCACTAGATGTGGGCGAATTGGAAAATATAGATTCAACAACTTATATTGTTGAAAATCCTAGTATTGTAGAAGCACAGGAACAACCTGAATATAGGATTGGTTTTGAATGTATGCGAGCTCCAACAAATAAAGCGAAAATAGCTAAATCTAAGCCAAGGGCAGTTTTAGCTGTTCCGTGCAATGATAATTGCCATAAAAAATGCAGGCAACAATTTAGCGAAGCTGATAGAGTTGAAATCTTTAATTCATATTGGGGCATGGATAACAACAGAAGAAAAACTTGGCTGCTTTCTTGCGTTCATCAAATTGATGTCCAAAGACGTAGGACGAATAGTATTCCAGTAAAAAATGTAACTAGAAAGTACATTATTCCATTTAATGGTAAAGAGATCCAAATATGCCTTCCGTTTTTATTGAAAACCCTGAACCCTGAAAAGAGGTTTTTCGAAATTAATCTTTTATTCATGTTACATGTTCTGTCACTTAATAACTTTCCACCGCTTAAAATCAAACACTGCAACTTGCCCTAATTAAGTTAATATTAATTTACGGAGAGCAAAAATCAACGTGCTACCTGTTACAAGAGTTTAAGATTTTCCCAACCCGATTTTTTCTTCTTCACTTCACTCATTTTAAAATGAGCGTGTAAGAACCCAGTTTTTCTTCGAAATATAATTAAAAAAACGTTAAATAAATTGGGATACGTGTTACTATACGCGACGGTTTTGAACGGAATCAGTTGGGAAACTGGATCTGACTGGCTTTCTCGAGTTATGCTTTACAATCAAACTGCGCCTACTATGTGACGCCTGGTTGGAATTTGGAAACTGAGGTTTCATGGGATAGGGGACAATACAAATAAAACCCAACCACCGGATGCCACGATGAATGGGGAAATCCCTGAGGACGTCCTTAGGGGTCACATTTATCTGTAGTCTATGGAAAAATCATTAATCATGAAAACTTTTGATGCTATTTTCAACAGCGGTTTTAAAGTACAATTTTTTTCGGCACTCAATACAATGATTGACTGGCGCTCTTCATGAAGATTGCATATAAGCCCTGAGTCTATCAGCGATTGCGAGCGCCTATGACTGGCTGGCGCCCCCCCGCATTGCGGGGCTTGCGCGGGTGTTATTTACGCCACTGTCAAGGAAGTATTCTTCTTATAATTTAATGGTCTACGAAAGTGCAACTCAAGATGGATTTGCATTCCTGTGGGGCGAAATTGACGGCAAAAGGGGAGCAAATGAAATTTGCTCCATTATGAACAAATATCTTAAAATGGTCGATGCTAGAGAGATCATTACAGAATTAAGTCTTTATTGCGATAGCTGCGCAGGGCAAAATAAGAATATACAAATGATAAAATTTAAATTTAAAAAAAAATTAAACTTACATTTTTGCTTCCGGGTCATTCATATATGCCGGCAGATTCAGTGCACGCAATAATAGAACGATTTGTAAAAAAGCGAATAATATGGGCTCCTTCAGAATGGCCAACTATAATAAGGAATGCCCGTATCAACCCCAGGCCTTACCACGTTATACCATTATCGTATAAGTCGTTCAGAAACTGGAAGGATGCTTCGAGTAAATATTTTCTTAAAAATAAAATTAAAACTACAAATGGAAACATTTTTAGTATTAGCAAAGCAAGAGTTTTTGTTTTCAAATATCACTCCCCCATGATTAATGTTTTTAATAGTTATACACAAAATGAAGAATTATCTATTGATGTTGCTGGAGCTAGAATTCGCTCAAAAGCATTAAAGAAGGTTACCATTAAAAAATTATACACAGAACCATTAGCGATATCAAAGGAGAAAAAAAGGACCTGTTGAATTTATTCAAAAAAGGAATAATTCCTGCAGAATATTTGATGACCTCCAATGAAAACATCCGGGATGAGTTACCACAGACTGATGAAGAAGATGTTTCTAATTATGAAGAAGATTAACCTTTAACACTTTTATATTAAAACTTTTATAATAAAAATCATATAAACGAACATACTTAATTTTGTAATTCAGTTTCAATAAAGAAGTATTTTTATTTTGTTATATGCGCCTTTGTGTTTATATACGCACAGTCAGTGTTACACACGCCAAAAAAAATGTTATAAGTGCTATTTCTGTGTATTTTAATTGGTACAAGCGACACTTAACTTTTTATATTTACTTATTAAACAAAAAAGAAACACATACACATCTTTAGCAAGGAGTCATTAACTATAACAACATAATTTTTTTGCAGTGAATGTAATAATTAAATAGATAAACGTTTTTTCCTTCTCCTGTAAAATTGCTAAAATGGCGCTTCTAACAATTTAACTTTCCAGTATCGATATGGAAAAGAAAAAAAAAATTCAAAACACTTAAAAAATAAACTTCAAATAATAGATTGAATTACGATAATTAAAAATAAGATTATTAAAGTAAAAAAAACTTTCTTTAGAATTTAGTTATGGATAGGGATTCGATAATGCAAATTAATCAAATATATTAAAATATTTCTTAAGTTCAGAAATAATATATAAAAAAATATAATTTTAGAGAAAAAATTATCTGTTATTCGGTATTGTTTTCCACTCCAGCTCCACTATTGTTGTCTACTGTTGAACTTGAAAATTTTGCTATACGGTATTCTGTACGCTATGTGATGACGTATCCAATAATGACGAACGCTATATATGTAGAAAAAAAAACTTCTGTTTGGTTAACACCTTGCTTTGGTTTTTTAATTATATTTCACTTGAAATTTCAATAAATGGAAAAAAAATTTTTGGTATACGGGATTCTGTACTCTTTGTGAAGACGTATCCAACAATGACGAACGATATAATATAAAAAAATATTTTTGTTAACACCTTGTTTTGGTTTTTTTAAATTATATTTCACTTCAAATTATCAATAAATGGCTTCTCGCCTGGGGTTTTCTTTGTTTAACACCCTTATTATGTGGTTTTAAACACTTTTTTCCGCGTGTTCTGCGGTCGGGATCACCAATAACGGATTCTTTTTACTGCACTTTTCGTTTATATAAAAGAATCACTTTTGTTTATATTTAAAATTAATAGTTTTATTATTATTCTAATATTACACGGTTGTTATTAATTTTTTTATATAAACAAAAGATCGTTTTGATCGTGTCGGAAGTTGTTGTGTGACATTGCGTAAAGTTTGGTAATTAAACTTTACGCGGTCACTACAAGACGAAGCATGTTTCTTCTTACACTTAACACAGCTTACATTAATCCTTTTACAAAACTTTGAAGTGTGCCCCTTTTTCGTGCAGCGAAAACATCGGCTATCCTTCTTCAAAAGGTCTTTTCGTTGCTCTACTGTACGTCCATCATTACATTCACTGGAACGTGCTTATCGGACTCACAGAAAAAACAATTCATCTTCGAAAAGGTCGTAGCAAATAATCCAGCAGCTGTCTTCATTAATTTTGGGCTACTCGAATTTATTGAAGTTCTTGACCCTTCACTTGCCTTTTCTATAGAGTCAACTTCACGTTTCAAATAGCGTAGAAGAGCCTGTCTGTCCATCACCAAGCGATAAAGTGGTACTGCTTTCCGAAACGTCATCCTTCGAACGTATAGCGCTTTTCGATTTCTCGTTTCCTTCGTCACGTGCAGAATCATCATAGACTCTGTGAAAATCCACGCGCAGTTCTCCAGCAGCGCGTTTATGTGCAGGACCGAACCGGTCTATTGGACCGATCCGGTCTTGAGTTTATGTGCGCATTCGAATATAACCTCACCCTTAGCTGTGACAACGAAGTCAAAATGAAACATTTTAGCAATCTTCTAAAAACATGATTTATTTGAACAATGTGTGAAGTAATTTTGCGAGCTAACATTTCTCTAAACCAATTTTATTAAAAATGTCGTTGCTTCGCATTTTCCCCATCCATTAGCCCCGTTATATTAAGCTTAGTGCACACGTCTGGAAGTGTTTTTATTACCTCTTCCTATGCCCAATGTTCACCTATTTCAATAATAATATTAAATTTCACTTATTTCCACCCTTTTTTTTATTTATTGGAATAAATAAGGTTAAGTTTTGGTGCAAAACAGTTTATGTGTCGGTACCGAAACGGTTCGGTCCACTATGGTCCTCCCGAAAATCAAGACCCAAAGGACCGAAAATGGTTCGGTCCCGTCCTGGTTTATGCGGGGATTTTTGGGACCTTTTTTGGTACTTGGGACCGGTTCGATCCTGCACATAAACGCGCTGCAGGAAGACACTTCAAAATCAATGTTTTCAAAATAACAGCATAGTGATTTGATGGTACTCCCAAAGCAGCTAAGGAACGAACGCAAGTGACTACAGAATTGTACAAAGGTCTTAATCCCGCTGTCTCGATTTTCGATAAAACAGGCCTCATAGACAGTAATCTTTATATGTGTTGATCTATCAACTTTTCAGGATTTCCAAACAAAGGTATAGCACTCTCGTAGCAATTTTCGGTAGGAGTAAATCCTGCTAACACTTCAGCAGCCTTCCTTTTAAGCAGTGATTGCAGGTAATTAAATTTATCAATTGAACTCAGCCCAGGATTCTCATGGACGGCAGTTTTAAACTGCTCCCAAAACTGAATCCACTCACTGAAATTACCAGCAAACGTCCTAAGATTTAATTTAGGAAGCTTTACACTCTCGCTTTTCTTGAGATGTAAAATTAGTGCCATCTCGATGAATATTCGAATCTTGTAACAGCTTTATTCTGGTCAATCTTTGATTTAGTCGTGCTATTGCGATGACTACGGTATCATCATATTCTGCACACTTTTCAATTTCCTTTTCCGTTTCATCTGGTTTTATAACCGCCAGAACCTCTGAGTTGGCAACCTTAAGAGAAGCATGCACCGCTTTTATGCGTTCTAGCAGAATTACTAACTCCTCTTCGATGAAATTCACACTTCCAACATCATTGTCTTTCGGTTTCGATTCGTCAGACCCTAAAAATGCGTTAATGGACTTTGATAGCTTCGTTATTTGTCCTCGCAAAACCGATACGGAGCGCTTCGATAAGTCCATGATAAAATAAAAAAACGCGTGTTATGTTAAACGGTTTCGATCGACTTTTATCCCTCGATAATTGGTCTTTCCCGGGTTTCGGCACCAATGTGGAAAATAGGTAAAAGAAAGAAAAAGACTCGATTACATTTTTAAGTTTAGTTTATAATTAAAATCCCGTTGAACAGAAAAACGTGTTTCCTCTACGAAAGTTATAAGAAAACTTAACAAAAGAAAAAGTGACAATTTACAATAATTAAAATGAACGACTACTAGCTAACTACAATTTTCTACAATATGGTAAGTTAACTGCGGTTTCAAATGAAATTCAGAGCGATTATCCCGGATCTTCGGAACCATTCTGTGGAATCTCTTGGTCCCAGGTCTTAGACAAGCTTAAGATCTTATAAGACCCTTTGCCATAAGCAAGGGCGGATCTAGAAAAGTTTTTTAGGGGGGGCGATCTGAGTAATAAAAAATTTTAAGGATATTTATTATTTGTAGTGTTTATATGTTAATGAACTTGTGAATATTTATTTAAAAATATACTGTTTGAATGCTTCTACTTCGGGATATGTCTAAGAAATAAAATGAAATCTGAGTGAAATGAAAAAGAGGTTGAGGCTGTAAATGCTAAAATTTTTATTTTAGGGGGGGGGGCGATCGCCCCCATCGCCCCCCCTGTGGATCCGCCCCTGGCCATAAGGGGCACTATCACTTTAAACAGAGCGGACCAGCGGCTGCTGGTCGGTTATCTCACTGGCCACGTAGGACTGCGGTACAACCTCCACAACCTAGGACTGTCTCAAGAGACAGAATGCCGACTCTGCTTGGAAGGCGATGAGACTTCCACACATATTGATTTTATTATCTCGAAAGCTTTTAGGATGCTCAGCTTTGTTATGAAGCACTCCAAGAAGTTTTACGATCCTTACACTATTAAGAGCTTGTACGTGTCATTAGTAAGATCTCACCTCGAATATGCCTCAGTTATTTGGGCGCCGCAGTATGAAGTTCACATCAAGAGGATTGAGTCGGTGCAAAAATCCTTTACTAGATATGCGCTCCGTAAATTGAGATGGGAGTGCAATTTACCCAGATACGACGTCAGATGCAAATTGCTGGGCTTGAAATTTTTGTCGCACAGGAGAAACATCGCAGCGGTAATGTTAGCTCGGGATGTATTGATGAGCCACATCAACTCTCCGGATTTGCTTTCTTTTTATTTTTATACGCCCCTGAAAGAAGTATTCGCACTAGGGATATTTTAAAAATGCCTTCACATCGTACAGTTTATGGTTCACACGAGCCTATTTCTGTTTCAACAAAGCTATTTAATATTGCTTGTTCTCATGTAGATTTCACTATACCTCGTGATTCCTTTCGGAAATTAATTCTAGAACTTAATTATTAGTAGTAAAAGTTTGATTCAATTTATTAAATTCGATTTGTTTTTCTTGTATTTTTACTTTTCCATATTTTTGTTTTTACGTTTAATGTTGTAGATCTGAAGAATGTAGCTTCTGTAGATTGAAATTGCAGGTTCACTTTATTATGATTAGTAATTATTGTATGTATGTACAATCATATTGTAATTTGCAGTATTAAGTAATCTGGTCTGCTTTAGAAGAAGAACGTTTATTAGAGAGTTTTTTAGCCCTGCTCAAGTCCGGTCTTCATCAATTAAAGACGTTCTTGCCTTCAGCCGGAAGGCTGACAGTCTGTTCCGCTAGTGGGGTACGTAGACAATAGGGCTAACTTGGCCGCACCATATGGGTTGTAAAATTAAATAATTAAATATTTTTATTCCGTATAATTTTAAAGAAAGAAACACGATTGTCTCTACTCTTATTTATTATTTCTTATTGATTGCAAAAACAAATACAATAAAATTCAAAGTCAAATTGAAAATGTTCCTATGTTTATAATTTTTTAAATTTAAGGCTAAGTAACTTTGTGTCTCAGTAATCACCCTGCGACATATTCCGCCCCTAGTGCTGGACCATAACTCCCTCAGCACGGTCATTAATGTCGCCTCGTTGAAGTCCCAGCCTACATAGCTTACTTACTGGTCTGCGGTATGTGTTCTTTGCGGTCTGTAGACCCACGACTCGAATATTCCGTCTTCTCCTGGATGTACCTTCAGGATGATACCTAGCGGCCACTCGCCTCTTGGAATGTTGTCTTTCATGATTACTATTTCGCCTTCTTTGAGATTTTCAATATTGCGACTCCACTTTGACCGATTTATTAATGTTGGTATATATTCTTTCAGGAACCTCTTCCAAAACGCTTCTATCAATAACTGAGAAACTCTCCACATACGTTTCTCCTTTGAATCATATTTGTCGAATTTTCCTGGAGTGTGTATAGTTACCTTCTGTTGAATGAGGATGTCGTTTGGGCAGATTCCAGTCTGGGTCATCCGATTCCAAAATATATGGCCGGCTATTTACTAGATGTTCAGCTTCACAAAAAATAGTGTGTAAAGTCTCATCGTTGGGATTTGCGTCCACTGATAGCACGGATTCTATTGCTCTTTTGAAGCACCCAACAAGCCGCTCCCATCTGCCGCCGAAATTTGGAGCATTTGCCGGAATAAACTTCCATTGTATGCCCTTCACCGCTAACGAAGCTTTCATCGTTTGTTCGTCAAGTTCCTCGAGTGCTTCTAACAGTTCCCTCGCGGAGCCTCGGAAGTTCGTTCCGTTGTCAGACCAAATTACCCTAATTTCACCTTGTCGTGACATCATTCTTCTAATCGCCATTATACATGAATCGGTGGTGCTTAGTGAGTGCGCTATTTCTACCTGTATAGCTCTTGTCGTCAAGCATGTAAATATAACTCCATACCGCTTCCGAAACCCTTTTGTGTACCGGGTGTTTTTACCTCTCCCATCTCGTGTGTAAAACGGACCAAAGTAGTCTACTCCTACGGCGGTAAATGGCTTTTCTCTTGTACAAAACCTTTCTTTTGGTAGAAATCTCATTTTCGGTTGAAGCGGTTTCGATTTTCTACGTCTACACCATAAACAATCTTTTATTACCTTTTTAATGATAGAGGTCATCAGATTTTTGGCATCCAATACTGACTCTTGAATTTGTGCACCACAACTTGTATTCCAATATGATGTGCTTCGACGAGCAAATTGTCTATGAGAAATGTTGTAAATTTGTAATTTCCGTCAAGCAAAATTGGATTTCTGGTCGAGGCTGAAAGGTCTTAGGCTCTTTCTATTCTACCAGCCAATCGCATAACATTGTTGTCATCTATGTAAATACTATATTTGGTTAGACCTAAGTTCAGTGATGTCTTACCTGACTGTATATAATTTATATCATCTGGAAAGCACTCCGTTTGTACAATTTTGTACCATTTCGTTAATGCCCATTGGAGTTCGTTTACGTCCAGATTCCCACTTTTCTTTGGTAATGCCGTCCGGTTGGTTAATAAGTTATTGATAAGTCGTTTAATCCAACCAGTAGATCGAACAACTTTTTTAAAGGTTGAAGCTCTCTTTATGATGCTATTAAGAGGTTGATCGAACTCTTTTGTTAGCCTTACACATTCTGTATCATTTTGAATGTTCTTCTGCCAATCAGCCTTCACCCAATTAGCTTGATTTTCTAGGAGGAACATCGGTCCACTAAACCATCGATCAATTTTGTGGCTTGGAATATTTTCACGTGTAATGATATCTGCGATATTGTCTGATGTAGATGCCCAATGCAATTCCGATCTCTCTGTCTTTTCGCGTATTTAGCTTATACTGTTTGCGACAAATGCTTGCATTCGTTTATCACTGTTTATCCATGTGAGGATTGCTATCGAGTCTGTCCAGAAAAATCGTTCATCTATTTTTATCTGCAACTCTTTTGGGATTGTTTCAGCTAAGCGGCATCCCATAACTGCTGCAAGTGTTTCCAGTTTCGGTATGGTGACATGTTCAAGAGGAGCCACCCTTGCTTTCGATGCAACAAGTTGGATATCATATTTTTCTTCGTAGCCTTGGCGATAACAAAACCGCAAATACGCTGCTGACGAATATGCTTTACACATGCAACTCTATTTTTTGCGTTTGCTTAAGATATGGCGTGTAACATCTTGGAATTTGAAAACTTTCGATAGTCTTTAAGTTTTTGAGCCACTGCTTACACTTATTTACCAAATCCCCCTTGATAACATCATCCCAGAGTATACCGTTTTCCCAGACATCTCTCATAAGTATTCGTCCTTTAATTGTTACAGGTGTCACCAGTAATAGCGGGTCATAGACAGAGTTTACTGCTCCTAGAATCTTTCGCTTCGTTGGTAGAGTTTTTCCATTGAGTAGTACATCATTTACTCGATGCATCGTGTTCGTGGAATATCTAAAAACGACGTTCTTAGCGTCCCATAGAATTCCCAGCACCTATTGCTGAGCTTCTGGCTTGTCACCGAACATCATACATGTTTTTTCCGAACGTAAATTCACAGGAATTTTGCTGTAGGACTTCTTGGTTATTACAGATGAACTGCCGTATTTCGAAACCACCATGTGCATGAATTTTGATCACTGACCGCATTAATTTCACGGCCTCTTCAACCGTTGGGCTAGAATATAAATAATCATCAACATAGTGGTTCTCTTTGATTGCCTTAACCGCCTGGGGAAATTCTTTTTTGAACATTTCTGAATTATGGTTTTTTAGTTTTTTTTTTTTTTCAAAAAAAAAAAAGCTTATACAGAGGCTCTGTCCGTCTGTCCGTCAGTGACCTTCTTTCATCTCTGAAAGTACTACCGCTACAGACTTGGGCCATATCTCAAAATGTAGCTCTTGGTCAAAAGACCAAAAACTGAGAAAATGGTCTGGAAATTTCAACCAGAAGTATACTTAAACAACAAAAAAGAGATTTCTAATAAAGTCCATATATCGGTAGCCTAGAGGTAAGGCGTTGCAATCCTATCCCCGGGGAACCAAGTTCAATCCTCGGCAGCAAAATGGTGAAAAACATTTTTTTTTTAACTAGGTGTAACATGTTTTGATTATATTTCTCACTAAATTATATTATTTAATAATGAGACTCAGGAGAACATGAACATTTACTTAATTAGAAGTGCAAAAAAATCATTTTCTTCATTATTTATGGCTCTTCGGCGGCTTTATAAATCATTAAGAAATTTCGCGGAAATAATATAAAGTATTTATTTGTATTTTATATGCTGCTCATTTTATTAGTTTATAGTCATGTAGGTGGTGCTGTAGACCAAAACAAAAACTCAATTTTATCGAACTTCGCTGTGGATTTGTCACAAAAAATATGTATGATTTAAATGAAACATTTGGTAGGTTTATGAAAAATGGATAATCGCAGTTATTAAAATTATTAGTGAGTGTCGGTAGATATAAAACGAAAAGTAGATATCTAATTTTTACCAGGGCATATAAACGCTTACTGAAATGAATGAAAATTTATAAATTTAATTGCACGAACGATGTATTTAAGACCGTCCTTATAGTCCATCAATATAAGGAAGTGATTTTTCTCAAAATTTTTAATATTTTACAAAAATTTTGCAAACGATTTGCCCCATATCTAAAAATGTTTGCAGCCCTTTGTTTAAAAGCATATTTTTAAGTTTTTATTTACTAAAGGACCCCGCACAAATTATATGGAAACGTGCTTTCGGTCAAATTGGCTGGAATTTTACTATGTTGTAGCTGACATCGTCCTGATCAAAAGTGTTCATGGGCACGAAACCCAAAAATTAGATCTTTTGGGTTTTTCAGGTACTTTTAGGATTTACCTCTCTTTTGCCTACCATGGCCCCAAAACAAGTCGTGAACATGAACACTTTTGATCAGGACGATGTCAGCTACAACATAGTAAAATTCCAGCCAATTTGACCGAAAGCACGTTTCCATATAATTTGTGCGGGGTCCTTTGTATGTATCTCTTCAGAATAACAAAGCAAAAGTGGGATGTTGTGCCTAGAGCCGCTAATTACCCTTTTTCTTGGTATTCTTTCTGTTGAATAACACTTCAGACTGGATGACAATATAAGTGGAGATCGGAAGAGAGATGGAAAGTAAACAACTGAATTATGACAACAGATTATCTATTATTTATGACATGTATTTTGTATATTTTATGGAAGTTGATAATCACAGGTAAAACGAAGAGTAATATAATATTGCCATAGATGGTGTTCACTATTCTTTGTCATAGATGGGGTGCAATTAAAATATATCAATTCTTTTTGGCGGGTAATTATTGGTGTTGGTCTCATTGCGAAGTGGGGGTACTTGTGTGCGCGCTCGTGCATATATGCTATGGATAAACAGGTGCCTATGTTCTTCAGTAGATGTTCTACATTTAAAGAAAAGTGAAGTGCGTGCGTGAATTTTTCTTTAAAAATAAAAAAAAAGTTACATTGAAGTGTAAATTAATACAAAAGGTGCGGTAAGCCGAATTTTTAACAATAATATATGTAGGTATGTTTAAGTAAAATAATACGCCTAATTCTGTTGTGCAAAGTGCATCACATTAGATTTGCCTCCAATCCAAAGAAAATGTTTAGATTCGTTTTATATAGTGTTTACATGTGTGATGTGTTTTTTTTTTTTTTTTTTTTTTTTTTTTTTTTTTTTTCAATTTGAGACATTCGAATTATTGGCCTCGATTCCCAGATCCGCCGGGTTGGAAGTGAGTGCGGATCAATCTCCACTTAATATATTGTCATCCAGTCTGAAGTGTTATTCAACAGAAAGAACACCATGAAAAAGTGGCTAGTCTCTAGGCACAACATCCCACTAGTTATAAACTGAGCTAGGAACGGAGACGAGTTAATTCCAAACAGCATATCTTTCATCTGGTATATTGTCGGCTCCATTTTTGTCTTCAAATCCCTCCAGAGGAAACGTCCCACTGTGTCGTCGTCTGCTATCTGCACTTGGTTGAACATCTCTTTTATATTATCCGAACGCAATAGGGTGTAAACGGAATCTCATCAATATGCCTATAATTGACATTAACCAGTCCGGGCCAGTCAATCGATTTTTGTTTAAGGATGTGCCGCTACATTCGGCTGCAGCATCAAACACTAGTCTTATTTTACCTGGTTTATTGGGATTGAGTACAGCGAAGTGTGGAAGAAACCACAATTTTTTCGATTTCAAGACTTCTTTATTATTTATTTTTCTTGGGTAGCCGTTTTGTAGTAGCTTGTCAATATATTTTTGATATATTTCAGCAGTGTTTTTGTTTTGTAGTAGTTTTCTCTCTAAACATCTTGATCTTAGCCTCTGTTCCGTCATTGGTCTACTATGTGGTAATCTCATGTTGTTCTCCCCATGGCAGGTTCACTTGGAATTTTCCATTTATTTTTATTATTGACTAGCAAAAACCCGCGTGCGTCGCAACGCCTTTTAATAACAGAAAATTATAAGTGCATAGTCTGGAATAAGAAAAGAGTATAATGAAACAAAGAACAAATCTGCAAGATATGATTTTGGATATATAAAAAAAATATGAGTGTGCTTAAGACCACACTTTAGAAGTAAAACTTTTGTGCCCAACGGCTAGTAATATGCCATAGATATAGTGGAAAGTCTGTCGGATCTATAGTACGCTTGAGAAAATTCAGGCCAACGACAGATGCAGGAAGAATAGTGACGAATCTACTGAAGGACTTGATACAAATTCTATTTGAAAATATCAATATTTATGAATTCCTATTTACATTAAAACATAAAAGTAACCGCGTAAAAATAATTTTGATTGGCTAATTTTCTTAAAAGCGGTGCACCTAGTCCCACACGGGTATGCACGCTTCCGCCACAGGCATGGATACTACCGCCACAGGCACGAAAATCTAAACATTCGCCTCATGGAAGTAAGCTGCTGACATATGCAAGCGTACATGCATTACATTCAGAGGTTCATAAAATTGCATGGTTTTTTTCCGTCCCGGCTTTCACACATAGCCCGAAAATCTAAGTAACGAGTGCATGCAAGGTGCATGTGTTTGTTGTGCATACTTGTGTGTGCTATTTCGAATGCGGCATTACAGAAAAAGTTAAAAGTAGTCCGACCTTTGCGTGGCATGCATTCCATTCATGGAACATTTCGTCAGGCCGCATTTGAATACACACACTTCTATATTATTTATCAACGAATTGAACGCATGTACGCTTGGATATGTCACCAGCTGTATGCATGCTCCGCTCCCGCTACATTCATGATCATTTATAATTGCATCCGCATCGGCATAGACTATTCCAAATCCAAGTATTGTTTTACCAAGCAGTCCGCCAACCACATACAATGAAGCTTTACCTACGCGAGCCGTTTTACTTTCACGAACGGGAGCCAGTCTACTTGAGTATGGTATTGGCACCCTTTATGGCCACCTAGCCAATTACCGGATTACTTCGTCCCATACAATCTTTTAGGGAGCCAATTAATTTTAAAGGGAGCAAAAAGATATGCAATCAACCTTTTTTCAAATTCTTCTTTCTATGCGTAGTTGAAAATAATTTATTTTGGCTGATTAAACCGAATTCGAAGCATAAAGTTGAAAAAACATTTTTTAGAAACCTTTATATTTTCAGTCGATGTAGGGATAGTTTCAGCCCTTTACTATTATCCCTTATCATAACATTTGCTTTGTTATAAATCAACCACTTTTGAATATAAATGTTGCAAAAAATGTATTTTATTAGATTGTTTTTGATTATAATTAAAATTATCGCGAAAACACTTAAAAAGGGAAATTTTTAAGCATATTTAAAGGTGACATCCATATTTTAAGACTGTGGGACCCTGATTTTCGTAATCAGCGACTCAAAAAACATATCAGGAACGGTTTTCACAACAGTGTAATGTTTTGACATAAACGATTCGTCGATTTGTGCAAGTTAAAAAAATTGTAATTTAAAAAGGGGAAAGGTCCAGCACATCTCACCAAAGGGGAAGTGGGTGCCAATTTTAAACAACAGCACCTCACACATTTAATTCACCACTCCCTTTTGGTATTCTAAGCACCCAAACCACCGCCGAAAATTCTTCTCGTATGCCGCTTCCAACATGTCAGCCCGGCCAGTGACCAAACCACAAGAAAAATCTGAAATAATTCACCTCTACAGAATGGTGAATTTGTATTCCTATAATGAGATAAAGCAAAGTCCGGGCGACAACGTAGCTAACATGCCAGAAAATCTATGCAGTAAGGCAGAGTGTATTTTAGCTGTTGCATACACAGCCCCGAGTTTCTTCGTCTCTTGTACCCTTTCCCATCGTTATAAGAAAGTTCTGACGATTTTTCATGTGTGAGAGCGTTACATGAATGAAATTGATTCACTCTCATGTAAATTTTTTTAAGCAAACGTCCCTAAAGAAGTTTTACTTCAAAAACTTTAGAGTTGACTATAAAAATATGTTACCTACAACTTTTATTTAACTTCGAGGTTAATCATCGGAAAACTTTTATACTACGTGCACAACAGATACCTAGCTAATTTTATTCAGAATATGTCTTGTGCGCGTAGATTTTGACGTTCTCAGATAATTGGCACCCTGAACTTGCCCAATGGCGAACATAGCTTGAGACGAAGATTGCCAAAATTTTAAGACGATACTGATTTGAACCTAAAAAGGACAGTTGCTGCTTCCCGTTTTTGTATTTCGCCGTTTCCTATCATACCGCCCGCACGGCACTGGTTAACAATCCACTGTAACGCTTGTTTATAAACGATCTTAGATGTTTCACTTGTAAGTATTACAATGTTTGTGGCATTACTGAATTGAATCGATTTAGTTGAGTTGATATTTTCGAAATCGTCATAAATGTCGCTGTTGAAGCAACATAATTATGAGGAAGTGCCCTAATTTTTATCATATATTAAGAAATAAATAAATCACTTAGCCAGAGGTTAATAACGTCGTGGCCCATTTATGTATATAGAAGAAAATTATTTTGTAATAAAATTAAAATGAAGATCGTCAACAAAATGGACTGACATACATACATATGTATAATAAGAGTAATTAAAATGGAAAATTGACACTCGATGTAATCTTTTCACCGCGAACGGTTGTAATAAAGTTAATTGTAATTTCCAAGTTTGTTTTGATTTAATTTTTCTTTCCCTTCAAATTATTCGTTTAAACCTATGTGCTTGTACTTACGCGAACATTTAATGGTCCTTCGAGCCGGATATTTTTTATCGGTAATTTTATCTACCAAATGAATAAGTGATTAAGTGAAAAATGGTGAATGTAAAGACAGCACCGATCAACACCAACCACCATAATCTACACCACCACAACCACCTACCCAGCGATCAACAACAACCACCATCTACCCAGCAAACATTATGATTTGAGATCGAATCGAAAGCTAATCGTTAAAATGAACTACAATTGCGATCTCGAAGCCGTTTTCGAATTGAAATCGAAGTAAAAAAGAACGAAAAGGACCGCTAGGTCGAATCGCAAAAGCGATTCGAGTTTCTTTCGTTTTTTTCGCCAAAACGAAAAATTCTCGAAACCTTTTAAAGGCGAATTTTACTTTTAGTATTGTACGCGGTTCTCTTCTTTTAAAATTTCGATTTTTTTTCGTAAAAACGAAATATTACCGTAATTTTATTTCCAAAGTATTTCTTTCTCGCTCTCTTCCTGTTCGAGAATTTTTCGAAGCACTCTAAACTTCGAGATGATGTTTGCTGGGCTACGCCACAACAACCATCTACCCAGCGATCAACACCAACCACCATCTACGCCACCAGCAGCACTATCATAATCAGCACCACCGAAGTCATAAGGTTAGTAAGCATTTTGATCGACTTTAGTAATACTTAAGTACTCAAAAACCCTTTTTACCCTACACCAAATTTGTCCTTATTCACGTCAAAATAATTACACTATTGGTTAGGACAGCAAGGAGAACGGACGTATGCTGTTCCGGTCCCTAAAAACGCGCCGACTCAAAAAACAAAATACAAAACTGTTTAAAAAAGAGTGATAGTGTGAAATAGTGAAAAATTAAAACCAACAAAAAAGTGCACAATAAACACTAAAAAAAAACAGTGACAAAAAAAACAACGAGCGCAGTCTAACGCGAAGGCATCAATCACCCTTCACTAGACACGACCGGACCGACGAACGGCGCAAGTAAGTACCCTTGCTCCCTACCCTCTCTCGCATTTCGGTCCTGCAGGTGCCGCGGCTAAAATCTGTCGGTCGATGAAATTTGCCCCGTCTCAAAAGGCATAACCATAACACTTTAGGCCCCCATCCACGGTCAAACAAATCGTCAAACCAATTTTCGACAAACAGCGCACACATTTATGCTTTGACATTTTTGGCCATCAACGAGGAAAACTTTCTTCAAACATCCCGAGCGACATTTCATATAATCTACTGTAAACAAAGCGAACTTTACATGGCACACAGGCAAAACTCACACACACATTTAAGCTGTTTGAAGGAAATATTAAACCAGACGAATATTTTCTTCAAACAGCGGCCAACTTCGAAAACTTGTATTTTATACACGCACACTTGCAATTTTTTCGATGTTGGCCAGGAATTTGACGATTTGTTTGACCGTGGAAGGGGGCCTATTGACGAGGACAAATTTTATTGACTCTGATGGTTGCGGCAAATGTAATGCCGGGAAATCTTCCCGAGAACGTGGCGATTGAGCCCGCACAACCGAAGTCCCGTTACGAGTCAAGTTTTGGTATTGACTTTTGTAACATTCGTGAACTTCAAGCGAATTTCTCTTTTGTTGAGTGCCACTTATCTAATTACAAACCCCCAATCTTCGCACTTAGTGAAACCCAAATATCACCCGATAATGATTTAGGTTATTACCAGGTGTCGGGGTACACTTTAGTGCACAATCTCTCCCCCCATAGGGGTATTGCCATTTATGTTAGGGACGACGTGGCTTATTGTAAAATACATTCAAGCACAACTTCAGATTTTAATTATCTTTGGATTAAAATTATTTTCCAAAGGCACGTCATATTCTTCTGCTTCCTATACAGAAGCCCTAACATAAGTAACGAAGCCTCCACTTTATCTTTTTTATACTATTTCCGAACAAATCTCGGGATTTTTGTCGTCCAATCCTGAGTGTGAAATCATCGTTGCGGGTGATTTCAATGTTCACAACGTTAAATGGCTGACTTACTCAAATGGCACCAGTATTTCTGGCAAGGACGTCGAGCTCTTTGCAGACATCAATAACTTGCATCAAATTGTGGATCATCCCACAAGAGTCCCTGATGTTGCTGATCAAGGAAGATATCTCCTTGATCTTTTTCTAACTTCTCATCCAGCGCGTTACTCCGTCGAAGTTGATTCACCTCTCGGCAATTCAGACCACTGCCTAATCAGTGCTAACTTCCCATTCGAATTTCCCACCCCTCCCAAACCAGTTCGAAGAACTGTATGGCATTATGAGAAGGCCAATTGGCTGGGGCTTATTAATTTCTTCCAGTCTACAGACTGGAACCTGTGTTTCCGGAATAGAAACGCCAACTCTGCCGCTATCCGTATCACCCGGATCATACAGGCAGGAATGCATTTGTTCATTCCCCATTCTACCAAATCTGTGAAGCCTAGGCCCAACAGATGGTTTAATCGAGAGTGTATGAATGCAATCAAAACTAAAGAAGCCTCCTTCCGAGCGTACAAGAGCTTCCCGAGTGAATCGCTCCGTTTAGAATACATACAACAAAGAAATTCTTGTAAAACCGCCATCAAAAAAGTCAAAACCTTATTTGACAACAAATTGAGAAGTAAACTCCTAAATGCAACCTCCGGTAGCAAAAACTTCTGGTCCTTGGTAAGTTCCATCAAGAAGAATTTCACTACAACTTCAACCCCTTCCTTTATTCACAATGAGAAGGTAATAGCAGACAGCAAATCCAAGGCCAATTTATTAGCATCTATGTTCGCTTCGAATTCTTCTTTACCCGAAACTGATGTGCTACCCCCTGTTTCCGAGCGTAACGCCCATTCAATGGACAGGGTTTTTTTCAGGACTCGCGAGGTGTACAGGTGCCTCAAAGAGCTCGATGCCAACAAATCCACTGGACCCGATAATATACCCCCTATCGTCTTAAAACAATGCGCCTCACCTTTGGCTAAACCTCTGCGCAAATTATTTTCCCTGTCATATTTCTCCGGAGTTTATCCCGACTCTTGGAAACTTGCCCATGTTCAGCCCATACCGAAAAAAGGTGATTCCAGCGATCCCTCCAATTACCGCCCAATAGCAATTACTTCTATTCTCTCCAAAACCATGGAGACGATAATCAACAAAAAGCTTATGGGATATCTAGAATCCAACCTACTCATAAACGACAGACAGTATGGCTTCCGACAAAAAAGATCCACTGGCGATCTTTTAGTCTGTCTTACAGAACACCTCAGCCGTAGTCTGCATGGATCCGGTGAGTCTAGTCTGGTAGCTCTAGATATCTCCAAGGCTTTCGATAGAGTTTGGCACCCAGCCCTGTTAGCTAAACTCAAAGCTATTGGAGTTGACTCACTTCTACAGAAGTGGATTGAGAGTTTCCTTTTTGGCCGTTCAATCAAAGTAGTATTGGATGGCGTCAAATCCGCATCCCACCCGATCTCTGCGGGGGTCCCCCAGGGGTCAATTTTATCACCGGCCCTATTTCTCATATTTATAAATGACCTTCTTTCAATCCCCTCCAACCCACTCCTCAGCTTCGCTGACGACGGTACTCTACGTTACTCGTACAGCGTCGATACAAGACAGACTCACGCCAGATCCTGTCTTGATGATCGCGAACTAATGTCCAAGTCGATTATAAATGGCATTAAGCTGATTCTAGAGTGGGGAAAGAAGAATCGTGTTGAATTCAACTCCGACAAAACCAAGTACTGTCTTATCTCCAAAAAGAAGTTCAACACCTCACCATCCTTGAAAGTGGATGACGTGGTACTAAAGGCCGACCCATCCCTACACATCTTAGGCGTGACTTTAGCCAAAGACTTGCGATGGAATGACCACATATTCCAAATCGCCAAACAAGGATCTCAGTGCTTGGGATTTCTTAAGAGGTGCAAGTTCCTCCTCCAGCCATCGGCCCGTGCTGTTATTTATAAATCCTACATTCGGCCTCTTCTCGAATATAACTCCCTCGTTTGGGGTGGCGCCAACCTTGGCATGGTTAGATAAGGTGCAAAAAAGGGCGCTCAAGTTAATTGATGACGACACCGCCTGCTCCACCATCGACCCCCTGAGCCACCGTAGAAATGTAGCAGCACTGACAAAATTTTATCGCTACTACCACAGTGACTGTTCCTCCGAGTTAAACGCTCTCCTGCCTCCACGGCAATCTTATACCCGCAACACCAGATTAGCCCACTCGTCTCATTCCCTTCACCTGCAACTACCCTTTTCACGCACTCAACAAGATATGAATTCGTTTGTTAATAGAACAACTCGGCTGTGGAATAACCTCTCGCAGTCAGTATTTCCGAACTCCTACAACATCCAAGAGTTCAAACGCAGGGTTCATCACCACCTTCTTCAATATCCCCCCGTACCTTTTAATCCTTAACCTATACCCCCCTCATCCCTCCCCCGTACTAAGCTTACTGCTAGACATTGCACCATGACGTGACAAATGACATGACAGACTAGTAGTACAAAGGGTGACTCCTGAGCTTAGCACTGCCACATAAAAAAAAAAGTCACCTTGATATACCATAATTAAATAAATAATTACAACCCCTGTACACCAGTGTTCAATTTACCTTTTACCAATACGAAAGTATAATAAAATAATTATAACAGTGATATAAGTGAATCTCTGCAATATGACCTCAAAAGATAGTGAGTTTGTAGTTGAAAATGATAGTGACAAAAATCAACCATCGAGAAGTAAATCAAAAGAAAAGGCAGGTTTAACATCGTCCACATCAAGTAGCTCCGCGATTCAAGAATTAATTAAAGAACAAGTCATCAATCAAGCTGAACTTGAACGCTTTGTTAGAAATTATAAGAAAACACCAAAGGAAAAATTGAAAGAAGGTTACATCAAGGAAAGGAAGCTATTGCTGCAAACACAATGGCAAACAATCAATTCAACCCACCGAAAACTGTTAAAACTTTATTCTGATGCTGACAAGGAGCGGCATTATTTTGCAGAAGATGTGATTAGTGATCTTGAGGAGACATATTGTGTTATTAGTGGAAAAATGAATGAACAATTATTAGAATTAAACCCACCTACTGAAGTTAAAACACCAGTAACCCTACCTATACCGTCCGTTCCAAAAAGTAAAACACCGGAGCACACCGATATTAAACTACCTCGAATTGAAATTCCAAGATTTTCCGGAAATTATATTAATTGGCCATCTTTTCATGCTCTTTTCGAATCATTAATTGATCAAAATAATCAATTAAACAATGTGCAAAAGTTACACTATTTACGTAGTAGCGTGAGTGGTGAAGCAGAAAATTTGATAAAACATTTGCAATTAAGTGATTCGAACTATCTAGCTGCATGGGAAATTCTCAAAAGGCGCTATCAAAATAATAGAATTCTTGTGACGTGTCAATTGAATGTTCTTACATCTATGCCTAATCATGCATATGAAAGTGCCCACAACCTAAAAAAATGCTAGATAAATTAAATGAAGTGCTAGAAGCACTCAAAGGATTGCAAATAAATACTACCAGTTGGGATCCATTGATCATCCACATTCTCTCTCAAAAGCTTAATAAAGACACGATTACACACTGGGAAACTAGCTTAAGTAGCCGCAGTGACCCTAATGCCCTTCCAACTATCAATGAATTCAAGTCATGTCTCGAAAACCGATTCCGCACGTTAGAATCAATAGGAGGAAATAAAAACCTTCAACCAAAAGCAGAATATAAACAAGAATATACCAAGTCACATGTGTCCCAACAGCAAAACCTACAGCGTAAGCAAGCCTATCAAATGCATAACGACTGTCCACTCTGTACTAAAAATCATCGGTTGCGTGAATGCTACCAATTTATACAAATGTCACCCCATGCACGACTAAAATTTATACAAGGAAACAATCGTTGTTGCAACTGCTTTGGGAAAACTCATAATACAAAATCTTGTCCTAAGCAATTTTCATGTTAAAAATGTAAAAAAAGACATAACACGATGCTCCATATTGATGCAAATCCAAATAGAAATAATACTTTTACACCTTTACTAAGTTCAAGTCACTTAGGTACAACGCTACACCAAGAAAACCTAATTCCTCACAACCCCACTCAACAAGTAGAAAATTTAAACCACAATACGTC
This sequence comes from Thereva unica, assembly GCA_949987705.1. NCBI lineage: Eukaryota > Metazoa > Arthropoda > Insecta > Diptera > Therevidae > Thereva > Thereva unica. Next base: position 92,857,403 of record OX465283.1, read on the forward strand.
ATACGACTCCAACCAAGCATATACACATCTCGTAGGAAAACCAAACGATACAACTGCCTTATTAGCTACTGCGCTAGTTAAGGTGTACACCGAAAAATCAGGCACTCTGCTACTAAGAGCATTGATTGATCCAGGATCACAAATATCCTTTATTACCGAAAGAAGCACACAATTACTTCAAGCTACCAAAAAACCAACGTTCTTAGTAATCACTGGTATCGGAAATACAGTAACAGGTCCTACCAAAAGTGTTATTGATTTAAAACTGGGTCCACATTTCACAAATACCGAGGAGATTGGAGTGCGAGCTCATGTTATGAAGAAAATAACAGGGAGAACTCCATTCAATTCAATCATTCCTCAAAACTGGAGTCATATTAAAAGATTGCAATTAGCCGATCCACATTTCTTTAACGCTGGAGACATTGATATACTTTTAGGCGTTGATGTGTATGCACAAATAATAGAAGAAGGCATAATTAAAGGATCTATTAATCGTCCTTTGGCTCAGCGCACAACTCTAGGCTGGATCATTTGTGGACCAACCCAGCACCAACCTTTTACAACTCATACTACGAGCTTAGTCTGTGAAGCTACAGCAATTGCAGAATTAATCAAAAATTTTTGGGAAGTTGAAGAAAACTTCGACCACGCAAATAAAAAACATTCCACCGAAGAAGAAGCCTTGTGCGAAGAAATATACCAAAAGACACATAAACGGTTACCTGATGGAAGATATGAAGTAAGATTACCATTCAAAGCATTGCCTCTTACTCCAAACTTAGGTGAATCCCGTGGACCAGCATACAAACGATTCATTAGTTTGGAAAAGAAATTACAAAATAATCCCGACCTTAAAACCGAATATATTAAATTTATGAGGGAGTATATATCATTAGGACATATGGAAGTAATTGAAAATGACTATACCAAACTACATAAGCCAACAAACTATATACCTCACCATAGCGTCATTAACGAGGATAGTACCACCACAAAGGTAAGAGTAGTATTCGATGCCTCAGCAAAAACTTCAAACCATACTTCGTTAAATGACAGCCTTATCGCTGGACCAACTGTTCAAGAAGATTTACATTTAATTTTACTACGCTGGAGAATACATAGATTCGCGTTTACAGCAGATGTAGAGAAAATGTATAGGCAAATTAGAATTGCCTCAGAAGACTCCGACCACCAAAGAATCCTGTGGAGAGAAGATCCTACACATCCACTTAAAGAATACCGACTATTAACTGTCACTTACGGAACTTCATCTGCACCGTTCTTAGCAATTCGTACTCTACATCAGTTAGCACTTGATGAAAGGGATAAACATGAATTAGCCAGCAACACAATTCTTCGAGATTTCTATGTAGATGATGTTATGTCAGGAGCTAATACCGAGGCAGAAGCAGAAAGCCTACTGCATAATTTACGTGAAGTAATGAATAAAGGAGGATTTAACCTTCGAAAATGGACTAGTAACTCTTTAAAAATCTTAGAAAGTGTTCCGGACGAAGATCGCGAATTAAAGTCTACTATGGAAATTAACGTCAATACTACCATAAAAACATTAGGGATACACTGGAATCCAATTAGAGATAGTTTTAAAGAGAATTACTGTCGGAAATCGCAAAATTATTTGACCCCTTAGGATGGATGGCACCTATTGTCATAACAACAAAGATACTAATGCAACAACTATGGTTATTAAAATCAAACTGGGATGATGAATTACCTAAACCTATTATTGATAAATGGCAAACATTCCGCTCTGATTTGAATGTTATTGAAACTATTAGCATCCCTAGGTGGTTAAAAACAACATCAAATATTGAATTTGAACTACATGGATTTTGCGATGCATCTATACAAGCGTATGCAGCAGTGATCTACCTGCGTGTAATGAATAATAGTGAGAACACTGTCACACTTCTAGCATCGAAAACAAGAGTTGCTCCCATAAAACAATTAAGTCTTCCAAGATTAGAATTATGTGCTGCATCACTTGTCGCAAAACTAATTACACAAGTTAAAAGTGCATTACCAGATACAGCATCAAAAACCTATTTATGGAGTGACTCTACTATAGTGCTATCATGGTTACAGGGACATCCATCAAAATGGAAAACGTTCGTTGCTAATCGTGTCAGCGACATTCATAAGGAAACAGATGGATGCCTGTGGAGATATGTTCCCACAAAAGACAATCCTGCTGATTGTGCAAGCAGAGGACTAACACCCAAAGAATTAGTAAACCATAAAATTTGGTGGAATGGACCACATTGGCTTACTGAAGAAGTACATCAGTGGCCAGAAAATATTGTAACAACCACACAGATAGAAATACGACGAGTACCAGTGCATATAGCAAGAGAAACCACCAACATAGATATGGATTTCTTAACCAAATTCTCATCATGGAGTAAACTTATACGCATTACCGCACTTTGTTTCAGATTCACTAACAATTGCAAGTCACCAAATAAAAAGGACACAAGTTACATAACATGCGAAGAATTAGTACGTGCAAAAAAGGCAATAATAAGAAAAGCACAATTATATTCCTTCCAGGAAGAGATTCATGCCTTGCGCAACCGCTTTCCCCTAAACAAAAAAAGCCCTATTTTGAACCTAAACCCATTTATTGACACAGATCAAATCATAAGAGTAGGAGGACGTTTCAAACATTCAAAATTACCTTACAACGAAAAATTCCCCATTATTCTTGAACCAAACAATCCAATAACATCATTAATAATAGATGAAGTGCACAAAACAACACTACACGGAGTAACGCAATTAACACTAACCACTATTAGGAGGGAATTTTGGATTCTTAAGGGTAGGACCGCTGTAAAACAAAGAATCCATAAATGCGTTATATGTTGGAAACAGAAGGCAACGACACAGCAACAACTAATGGGTGATCTGCCTGAAGCTAGAATTACTAGAAGTAGACCTTTTCAACATGTCGGCATTGATTTCTGTGGACCTATTACAATCAGAGAATCTCGGTGTAGAGGGAGAATAAAAACTTCAAAAGGATATGTATGTATATTTGTATGTCTAGCAACCAAGGCCATCCACTTAGAAGCAGTAAGTGAATTATCTAGTGATGCATTCCTAGCAGCTCTTAAGAGATTTGTTGCACGACGTGGGCTAAGTAATCACATATACAGTGATTGTGGTACCAACTTTGTTGGTGCAAACCGAAAACTAACCGCTATCCAATTACAGCAAGAATGGGGATTAGACGATGAAGTCTACGGAATTGTTGAACAAATGGGTATAAAGTGGCATTTCATCCCACCAGCTGCTCCGCATTTTGGAGGATTATGGGAGAGTGGTGTAAAATCTACTAAATACCATATGAAACGCATAACTGGAAACTCGTTATTTACATTTGAAGAAATAACGACCTTATTAACCCAGATTGAGGCCTGCTTAAACTCAAGACCTCTATGCCCACTTACAAATGATCCGGAAGATACAGCAGTTCTGACCCCAGGGCATTTCCTTATTGGAAATGCAATAATTGCTCCACCAGAAGAAAATTTACTAAATAACAAAATAAGCAACTTAGATCGATGGAAATATATGCAGCAAATGCACCAAACCTTCTGGAAAGAATGGCAGAAAGAATATCTTCACAGATTGCAGCAACGACCAAAGTGGAATAAACAATCACCCAACGTAAAAATCGGAAATCTTGTTCTAATAAAAGAGGAAAGACTACCACCTACTCGTTGGTTATTAGGAAGAGTAGTAGATGTACACCCAGGACCTGACGGATTAGTAAGAGTTGTGACGGTAAAATCAAAAGAATCCACCCTAAAAAGACCAATAACAAAAATATGCCTATTGCCGATTGATGAAAATCAATAAAACAAAATCTCACATAACAAGTCTAGTTGCAAGTAAAAAATAAAAAAATTAAAATAATAAATTAAAAAATTAAAATAATAATAGTAATTAAAATATCAATATAACGAAAACTAAAATAAACAAAAATATATAAGAAAACAAATAATTTTATTACAACAATACCCGACCCACAAAACTAATCATCTTAATAATAACAGCCTTTCCTTCCAGCATAATGAAATCATATCACCTGTGCTTGCCGATATGCTTAGTATTGCATTTCGTTAATGTTTTTGCCATCATCGCATACGATTGCGGACATCCTTTAATAACATAAATATGTCAGCTGTTTCATTGACAGAGATTGAGGAATGTCATATAGACAAACCAAAAACAAAAATTGACCTAGAAGAGATCCAATTACTACAGTTAAGCGAACTGACCTACACGCATACATATCAATACAAAATTAACATTATACAATCCGTATACACATGCGGCATGTTTAGCCACATCTTTGTGGTGCCGGGAGGGTTATCCACATTTATTGTGGAACTAACTTATGAAGAATGTATGCTTTTACATAAGCAGGGAACATATAAATTAGCGAATGGAAGAATAATTGCAGGAATTAAACCAAATTCATCATCATCATATTCTGAAGTGGTAGCGGGTGATGTAGAAGAAAGCGGAAAATGCATAGGAATACACTATACCTTAAACGGAAATTCATGGAAAGATGTACTAGTCCTGCAAGCCATAACAATCACTATTACCGATGGAATCAGTACCGTAAGACTAGACGAAAACCAAATTACAATCAGAAATAGTATAGTGTGCCCTTACCTCAACGAAAAATGCACCGACCCGGAGAACGGGATTACCTTTTGGAAAATAGTTACAGAAGAAAATTGCGAAGAATATAAATATGATGCCTTGTGGGAAGGAAAAGCTAACAAAATAAAGAATGAGCATACCAACGAGCTAGGAAAAACGACAATCGTGTACACTGTCAACACAGAGGAAACTGTGTTCGCATTAGAATAAGAAAACCAATTCCAGTATGTAAATTTAAGGGGTATCAAACAGAACATCCTCGTTTAATAATCGTACCAAAAATTTCTGCACAGTTCATGTTCACCAAGAAATTATCATCACCACAAAATCTAGATATTATCACATATGTAAATTCTAAATGTGTATATGCTGATAGACACATGCGGCAACAAATTGAACAGCTATACATTAACTTGATAACTCGAAGATGTGAGCTCGAACGAGAAGTAATACAAACATTGCTGACTCTAGCACCTCATTACCCTGATGAGTTCGCGTTAAGACATATGAAAGAAAGAGGGTATACTGCTGTACCAAGAGGAGAAGTTATATATCTCATAAAATGTCAACCTGTAGAAGTAGCGGTTCGTAAAAGGGAAAATTGCTTCAATGAACTACCGATCACCTATATGAATAAATCCTTCTTCATGACACCAAAAACCCATCTCATCCAAGAATTCGGAACCGAAGTTGTTTGCTCGCCCATTATGAGTCCTGCCTTTAATATTCTAAACGACTGGTATGGATTAAATCCGTTAATCCACAAAATAAAGGCTCCAAATAAGTTACATCCATCACCCAATATAGACTGGAGGTATGAAGAACCAGGAGATTTAATGAACGCTGGAATATATTCCCCAGATGCACTCACTGATTTGCGAAGACAAGCAATGTATACCTCTGAACGGCAAGCTATAACAAATATCATCACAAAACGACTCCTCGGTGAAGATGTCAATCATCAAGACATGAATGTTCTTAATCTTTTAACGCCAGGAGCAATGCATAATGTTATAAAATCCGTTCAGAACAAAATGTGGAATGTATTTGGTGAAATTGGCAAAATTTATCTAATCGTTCTTGGTATCTATACATGTGTGAAAGGTATCAAATTTAGTGCGATACCATCCTAAATGGAACCCGATTACACGCAATATTCGGATGGAATTGGAGAGTCTCAGCAGCGGCATGGAATACTTTAACTAACCACGTGATCCAAAAACACCAACAATTAAGAACACAAAATAAGGAAGCAATGCCCGAACTTACATCCGTAGTAATACATGATATATCAAGCCGTACACCTGAGTCAACAACACAGCATGAAAATGAAAATATTCAACATCTAACAACACTAACAGAAAGAACCTCCATATATCTCTCCTTAGTTACTACAGTCGAGAAATAAATGCTTACTTTCAGATCACCAAGCAGCAATTGAAATCTAGGCGATTTCAAGGGGGCGCAGATTGTTGAAGCAACATAATTATGAGGAAGTGCCCTAATTTTTATCATATATTAAGAAATAAATAAATCACTTAGCCAGAGGTTAATAACGTCGAGGTTATTAACGTCGTGGCCCATTTATGTATATAGAAGAAAATTATTTTGTAATAAAATTAAAATGAAGATCGTCAGCAAAATGGACTGACATACATATGGGTCATTCCAGCCAAGTACGAAAAATCGGTGCGCAGTAGGTTCACCAATTTGGCTGAAATTTTTTTTACATAAAGTACAAACATATTGAAGATTACCTGTGAAATTCCCATATTTTTTCATTGAACCTGGCTCGAGTTATGAATTTTTTAAAATTTTGACTTTTCCTAAAAAGGGCCTTATTAAGCAGTTTTGAATCCATTTTTCACGGCCACAAAACCACGCAAACAGACATGTTCGACACATGTTTTCTATCGAAAAAAACTGATCTTTCACGCGGAAGCAAAATCAAAGTCGCTTTTTCAAACCTGATTGAAGAAAAACGACTTTTTAAATGATGATTTTTCAATAAATGTTGATAACTCAAAAACCGCATTTTAAAAAAAGCTGAAATTTTCAGGATAGCTTCTCTATATCATCGAGAAACTACCCTGAAAATTTTGTCTTGGGTATTTGAAATTACTTGTGATAAACTAAAAAATCAAAATTCTTTTTTTTTTTTTCATTTTTCCCGTTTTTGAACGAACTTAAGTACTGCATTTATTTGTTGTTAAATGTTTTTTTCGAGTATACAAGTTGTGTTGTGACTGCATGCGAGTTACTAAAGATGATGCCCTCGAAGCTGGTTAAGCAACACTAGCAATAGTTTAGAACAGTGAATCCCAAAGTGGGTTCCGCGGAACCTTACGGTTCCATGAAAAATTTTTAGGGTTCCGTGTCACCAGCGCCGAAGCGCAAATACATTCGAAGACTCACTGGCGCTGCGCCGGCCGTTTAACGCGTTCTTGCTAATCAAAAAGTCCGAGTGGCCCTTCTTCCTTGAAATTTGGTCTACGTCACGCCGCGTAACATTTTGGCCGCCATTCCATATAACCATTTCGAGGGGGTTGTGAAGAAAATGGTAATCCGCCCTCTTAAGATGTCGAAGGGGTTGTGAAGAATATTTCAATCCACCCTCTTGAACCTGCCGCCATGGATCTAACGGTATAATGAGTATACCATATTTCATTGTCATCGGAGCTGAAGTTGTGCGCAAAATTTCAGGGTGATCGGGTAACCAGAAGTATTCAATCGATTGCAAGATATGTACCGGACAAACAGACAGACAAGAAAGCGAACTAATAACAACGTTTTAAAATATATTAAAGGATAAATATACAAATATATCATATATTATTTTATTTTTTTATCGTTGGGTTCCGCCAAATTTTATACATTGTAGAAAGGTTCCGTACGAAATAAAGTTTGGGAATCACTGGTTTAGAATACGTAGAAAAAACAATGAATAGTAGGGAAACACGGGTGACGAGTTTCGGGGTTTCGGTTAAATTAAAAGGGCACGCCCCACTTGGAGCAATGGAGTCCCAAGTAATAACAGAATGGCAATATCGAGCGAAAGTGAGTTCGTAGTTCTTAAGGGTTTCCTGTCAGCTTCTCCAGTTGGAGGATGAAGTAAACAAGAAATGAGAGCCGGAGTCAGCGTTGGCATTGTAACGGATGGTAATACGAAGAGAAAAGCGGATAAAAGAAACTAAAGATTAAAGGATAGATGGTGAGTAGGATTGAACGTAGTGAGTGAAGTACAGAGTGCGACAAAAAATGTGCTTTTATCAATTCTGTTCAATTGGACTAATCCTGAATGAAGATTGTCATCAAAAAGAGTCTGGATCGAAGGATGAGTTTATCAATTATGACGACTTGCTGTCTGAACAAAAAGAATTGTTGCAGCTTCGGATCGAAGCACCTGTTGAAACGAGTTTGCAAATTCTCGAACAAAAAGATGACGGAAAGGTATTTTAGAAGATTCTATTAAAAGTTTTCGTTCCTGGTTTTCTCATTTCTTTTATTTTATTTTTTTTTTCAGAAAACTGTGTGTTCCTTCCATTTTAATAAATTCTTGAAGTTTTACGAAATAAGGCAAAAGAAATGTTGTGATCCATTTTCAAAACACAAAAAAGTGGTCACAACTGACTTGCGGCCTATAACACCTTACATGCGTCAAAATACGTTGCTTCTCAACGTATCACTGATACCAGGACAAAAAATTTGTTCGAACTGCCGTCGAGACATAGACAAACGCATTGCAGAAGAAGAAGCTGATTGCAAAACACAATCAACAGAGTCATTTGAAAAAACGCAATCGACACAGTCATTTCAAGGGCTATCAGTATCACAAACTCATGGAAATAGCGAATCGGAATCAACTGACCCTCCGAGGGACGACACAGCTTCTCGTCGACAGTCATCCGGATATGTTCCTGTGGAGATTCGTCAAAATAAAATCAATGAAAAACTAAAAATGTTTGATTGCCCCCCTTTAAAACGTGCAAAACTAACGGATGACCGATTTCTCAAAAAAGCAGTAGACAGTGTGTTCCAAGTCCACGATTCTCTGAAAAAAGACATAGAGAAGACGTACGATTTGAAGCTACCTAATCTAAATGAAGAAAAATTAAAGAACAGTGACTCACTTGAACTGTTAATGGAAAAACTGAAAGTCAAGTACGATAGTGAAACTTCATTTGATAATAAATTATCACTGTTGACATTACTTCCTGAACACTGGACTTTCAACCAGGCAACGGAATATTTTGGCTGCTCTCGATACGCATTTGATCTAGTTAAAAAACTGAAAAACGAAGACGGTAGGTACTTTTTTATTTTATTAATAATTTAAAAATAAACTATTAAATTAATTAATTCGCTTTTTTAATTTAACAGGAATCTTGGCTCATCGTCAGAAACGGAAAAAAGTAATTATTCCAGATGCTGTCAGAGAAAATATCAAAACATTCTATCGGGACGAAAAAAATACTCGAATTTGTCCAGGCTCTAAGGAGTACGTTTCCGTTGAGAATCCAGAAACTGGAAAGAAGGAAAAACTTCAAAAACAAATGTTGCTCTTCAACCTGAAGGATTTGTATGAAGAATGGAAAGCAGAAAATCCAGACCTTAAGTGTGGTTTCACGACATTCGCTGCCGAGCGACCAAAAGAGTGCGTCTTAGCTGGTTCTCCTGGTACTCATACTGTTTGCGTCTGTGCCCAGCATGTAAATATCAAGTTGAAAACAAAAGCTTTATCGCAGGCTGTAACTTACAAGGATCTTATTTCAAAAGCTGTTTGTTCAACCGAACTAACTGACTGCATGCTCCATGATTGCCCTGACTGTCCTGGTGTAGATGGTGTTCGAACATATCTCGAGGATAAGTTTTGGGATCAGCTGAAGGAAAAAATAAGTTATCCAAACTGGACTTCTCCGACAAAAAACAGCGAAGAAACAGGTTCTGCAAAAAAACGTGTTACTCTTGTAACAATCACAGAAGATTCCAACGACTTTCTGGATTATTTATCAGAAGAAATCTGGAACTTGACGATACACCATTTCACCGCAAAAGCTCAGACTGACTGCCTCTACAACCTGAAAAAAAGTCTAAAAACAGACACGTGCATCATTTTACTTGATTTTGCCGAGAATTACACTTTCATCGCACAGGAATCGATACAGTCATTTTATTTTAGCAACATTCAAGCGACCTTGCACCCGATTGTTATGTACTATGTCGACGTGGAAACAGAAAAAACAGAAAAACGAAGTTTCTGTGTGGTAAGCGATGACTTGAATCATGTTGCAGTAACTGTGCACTACTTTCTGTCTCAACTCTGGCCCATAATTAAGAAAGAACATCCGCACATCAAAAATGTTTTGTACTTCTCGGACGGTGCTCCTACACAATACAAAAACAAGTAAGTACGGCATGAATTGACCCATGAAAATGTCAACTTTTTACTTTTGGTAATTTAAAAAAAAAAAATGAAATGTTATCTTGCAGAAGCAACTTTGCAAATTTGTGTTTCCACCAAGAAGATTTTGGGATCAAGGTGATATCGCACAATTTTTTTGTAACAAGCCATGGAAAAAGCCCATGTGACGGCATAGGTGCAACTGTGAAACGAAAGATCACGCGAGCTAATTTACAAAACCCACCCAGTGAGCAAATTCTGACGCCTCGTCAAATCCACGAGTTCATGGAAACTAATGGGGAAAACGTTCGGTATAAATATAAATAAAAATTAGAAATACATTGTACAAAATGATGTTACATTTGCTGACTTCAATTTTGTTTTAGTTCCATTTGGGCGTCGAAAGAAGACATTCAACATCATACAGAAGTATTGTCCGAAAGATTTAAATCAGCAAAAACAATAACTGGTACTCGAAAGTATCATTCCTTTTCACCTTGTGGCGACCAACGACATCTTCTACTGAAGAGATTTTCTGTCGAAGCTGACAGTAAGAAGGTCGAAGTCATCAGAAATTAGTAGCACTTGAACACATTTAAATTACAGTAAAATCAGTGAACTATAATATTTAATCTCGCCAGTTTGTACGTAAAATCAAAAATGATCCTTATCAAGAAATTGTTTTTATATAATTAGATTAAAATACCCGTTGTATACTCGAAACAAACATTTAACAACAAATAAATGCAGTACTTAAGTTCGTTCAAAAACGGGAAAAATGAAAAAAAAAACAGAATTTTGATTTTTTAGTTAATCACAAGTAATTTCAAATACCCAAGACAAAATTTTCAGGGTAGTTTCTCGATGATATAGAGAAGCTATCCTGAAAATTTCAGCTTTTTTTAAAATGCGGTTTTTGAGTTATCAACATTTATTGAAAAATCATCATTTAAAAAGTCGTTTTTCTTCAATCAGGTTTGAAAAAGCGACTTTGATTTTGCTTCCGCGTGAAAGATCAGTTTTTTTCGATAGAAAACATGTGTCGAACATGTCTGTTTGCGTGTTTTTGTGGCCGTGAAAAATGGATTCAAAACTGCTTAATAAGGCCCTTTTTAGGAAAAGTCAAAATTTTAAAAAATTCATAACTCGAGCCAGGTTCAATGAAAAAATATGGGAATTTCACAGGTAATCTTCAATATGTTTGTACTTTATGTAAAAAAAATTTCAGCCAAATTGGTGAACCTACTGCGCACCGATTTTTCGTACTTGGCTGGAATGACCCATATGTATAATAAGAGTAATTAAAATGGAAAATTGACACTCGATGTAATCTTTTCACCGCGAACGGTTGTAATAAAGTTAATTGTAATTTCAAAGTTTGTTTTGATTTAATTTTTCTTTCCCTTCAAATTATTCGTTTAAACCTATGTGCTTGTACTTACGCGAACAGTCGCTCATCAAAATTCCCTCGTCATTTACCTAGTTTATAGCTACTGCAAAAATAATTCGAATTATGGATCATCCCAAATTTTTTACCCTATAAACGAGGTAATTCGAATTATGGCTTAAACCGAAATATTTCGGCTTACGCCTAGTTATAAGAAAGTATTTAATACCCGTTTATACGCTAATTCGAAATTTGGATGTAACTTTGAGTTAAATCGATTTAATTTTTCTGCTATAAACTAGGTATATTACGAACTTTCAAACAACATCCAGCAGCTCACTGTCATCATTCTCATTAATCTTAGAACATTTTCTATTATATATCCTATGTTGAGGACAATAGTACTGAATTCTGATTTTTCCGATTGCGTTCTCATCTTTTGTTTTAAATGACGTTTTCCAATATGTGCCTAAATGAGTGATCATTCAGACATGCATCAATATCATCGGCCCAAATATTTGTCCGGACAGCCGGCAACATTTGCCCGGAATCTATGCCAATAAAACAGTAACTGCCCAAAATAATTAGTTTTTACATCTTAAATCTCGCGGTGTTCTGTTAATAGATACTTTATTTACCATGGTACACTCATCGCATTCCCAGACAGCCATCATGCAGTCTTGTAAAACTTTAGATTTTTTCCACGCAGGTTTTTAGATTTGTTCCACGCAGGATTTTCCATATGATCTACTTCGATCGGAATCTTAAGCATAGAATGAGCTGTTCTTCCTGATGTGAGTAAAGTTTCCGAAATCTCTGCTACTGTCCTGATCTCATATTGACCAAATAACCGACCTTTCGAAACGTTAAAAAGCGTGGGACTTTACCTATATTCTTATTTTATTATTACTGCAACTTTTCGCTAGCGCTCCATACATCATATATTCTGGCTTAAGCAAAAAAGTTTTCATTCAACATAATTTTTTACATTTTAGTTCATTTCTAAACAAAACCATATTTTTAAGTTTTTTAAACTAAATTTATAGTTTTCTACCTTTTAGTTTATTATATGTCTCCCGTTATTTTGTGGTGACCGATATTTAAAATGAGGTTACCCAGCTTACTGTACTTTATTCATCATACACTTTTATTTAATATCCATACCGAGAGCGTTGGAAGAAAAGGTAGTTCGCCATTTTGTGTTGGCTGCCATTTTAAATTTGGAATTACACCACCCAGGTAATAGTACTCTACTTGTCATATCCTTTCATTTGATAGCCATACCGATCGTGATGTAAATAAACATTTGAATTTGGAATAGCCCCAAATAGGTAATTATAATATACTTATCATTCCCGTTCATTTTATACCCGTGTCGGCGGTCAGCGAGCACAATTGCGAAATTCGGTCGCCATCTTGAAACGGCTATCTTGATTTTTTTTATAAAAGGGTCAGATTGCATTGTCACTTAAACTGTACATGTGTGCAAAATTTGAATCTGATCGGTTATATGGAAGTGGATCAAAAACAATTTTCAAGATTTGTCTACATACATAGGAGAGAAGTGGTATGAAGGAGCCAGGTTTTCAAAGACCCACTTGCATTATTCCGGTATACCGAAATAATGCAAGTGGCTCTTTCAAAACCTGGCTCCTTCATACCACTTCTCCCCTACATCCATACATACATACAGGTAGAGCTAATATATAGTGCATACAAGCCTAAAACATGCCCGCCAAAATACTGAATCTTCCAGTGAAAGTCCCATCCCAATCGGATTAGCCGTTTCCGAGATAAGCCCGAACAAACAGACAGACAGACATACAGCCATACAGATACAGACAGACAAAAATATTAAATACGTGATTTCGTTTAAAAATCATGTAAATAACCATTTAAAATTAAAAAAAACACAATTATTTTGAAATCACAGACAGACACTCCAATATAATATTTATATAGATAGAAGATGTCTCCGGGCGATTCAATAAAATTCAGTATGGAGCTAACATATGTATATACACCCAACAACGACTCTCTCGTCTCTATCAGCAAAATATTTTTCTTTATCGAGTGAAAAAGAAGCCCCTACAAACGATCAGAAAGACTTCGTCCCTATCTATTATTACAACCATTAAATATATGTACTTCATAGCCTGAACGACGAAAGCCTCCACTTCTTGGTAATTTTTTAAAGAATCAAAGTTTCAGAAAAGGTAGTATTTGCAAGGCCAATAATAAATATAGACGTCTGCCATTCGAAACCTTATTCTACTATCGGATCACAATGAAAAACTGATACGATAACCGGAAAAAATTATCCCTGATAGAGTACTAACTTTTTTTATCATCGCAATTGTAGACCCGAAAGAATTCTATTTAAATATCCATTATTTAGATAAAGCTCTGTGAGGTCTACAATTGTAATGAAAGATCAATAACCATATGAAGTTAGAAAAACAAAATTATATTTTGAAATCACAGACAGAAAAGCCTTTTATATTTAGATAGATAGAAGACAGATTGGAATGATGCCACTCAGGTAATAGTATTTTACTTATCATATCCTTTCGTTTGATATCTATATTTGGTGGGTTCTAAGGAAAAAGTAATCCACCATTTTGTATTGGTCGCCATTTTGAATTTGGAATGACACCATATAGGTAATTGCACTGTACTGATCATCCCCATTCATTTGATACCCATGTCGAGGGTCGGGGGGCGCAATTGCGAAATTCAGCCGCCTTCCTGGAACCGCCATCTTGATTTATTTACAAAGTGGTCAGATTGCATTGTCACGCGAACTATACATATGGGTAAAATTTCAAGTTGGTCGGTTATATAAAAGTGGGTCAAAATCAATTTTCAAGATTTGTCTATATACATACATCCATACATACTTACAGGTACAGCTAATATATAGTGTATATAAATAGCCTAAAACGTGCCCGCCAAAATACTGTATCTTCCAGTGAAAGTCCCATCCCAATCAGATTAGCCGTTTCCGAGATTAGCCCGAACAAACAGACAGACATACAGACAGACAAAAATTTTAAAAATGCTTGATTTCATTTTAAAATCATGTAAATAACCATATAAAATTGACAAAACACAATTATTTTGAAATCACAGACATACACTCCATTTATATTTATAAGATGACTTAGTTTTATTTAACGCCAGCTGGTCTTCTACAGATTTGGTTTTATCTGTCTTTGCAATGCAAACTCCAAAATTTTCTAAACTAAACTGACTTTTCACCATTTGCTGCAAATCTTCGTCAGCAATGTGACAACATGTGAAATTTGTCTGACTTAATTCTGCTTCGATTGGACCATTCAGCAGCCATCCTAACTTGGTTTTTGATAACATTGGCCCGTTTTCATCTGGGTTGATGACAGCCCTTGTTGTTATTATGTTTGCGTGTCGTTGTCCGATTAATAACATTGGTTGTGTGTTGTGCAGCTTGTTTAGATTTACTAGGTTGTTGGATATTTCTTGTGAGATTTTTATAATCGATTTGCTGCGTTGGCAAATTCAAATCGTTTACCAATCGAACGTCTTTTAACGTGAATTCGTTGTTGTTGCCACCGCTACTGGTTATACTTGCGATCTCGGCTTATGGTTCGTATCGGTAAAGTCCTCCTGTCCAACTGAAGCAGAATGGTTGTACAGCACCTTGTATCCCTACATCATGTGCCACCTTCAAATCCATTATTGTGGTTGTGCTACCTTCATCTAAAAATGAAATAATTTCTTTCGACCCTACTGGTCCGTGAATTTGTATTGGGAGCATTTTTAACAAACCATTTTTCTTCTCTGCAATGCAGCCACTGAAGGCCTGTGGTGTTGGTACCGCTTTTTCCATTCGTTTTTATGCAGCAATCGATGGTGAAATTTGTCACAATTGTCAATTTTGCACATTTCACGTTGAGAGCATTGATCATCATAAAAATGTAAGCAGCAGTAACATGCTTTGTGTTGGTTTGCTAAGTCCCACCTTTTCCTAATTTCAGCCTTTTTGAAGATGTTGCACTTGTCAAGAGAATGCTTTTCTTCATTGCATATTGAGCAAATTGTTTCACCTTTCGGTTTTCGTTGGTCCGAGTCCAATACTTTTTGCTGGTATGTGTTGGCTTGACAGTTGTTTATTTCTGTTACCTTCTTGAAGAATGAGAGGTCAGCCTGCTTTTGTGTCCATTCTGCAAAGACGTAAAAATCACAATTTGCTGGACGTACGCCTTTTTCGTTCAAAAATGCCCTATTCTCTAAGTAAGTTTTCAGAGAGCCTTTCAATCATCATAGCCATTAACTTTTGAGTATTAACGAGCTTATTTTCAGTGAACTCCAGTGCTGAACAGATATTTTTTACAGCGCAATTGAACTCTTCAAAATCGGCCAACTCACTCACTTGTCCGATTTTTTTTTGCCTTCTTCATCAGCTCTAATGCTATGTTTTCATTACCACCATATATATATATAGATTTTCGAGGGATATCGAATCAGACCACTATTTGCGGGTCCCTTTTCGTCCCTCTGCCTAGAGTCATCTTATTGGGGTTGCAGTGGGTTGTCCTATTGCTCCCTTACTTCGACTCCCCTAGTTATCGCCAGCAGCTGATTGAAGGGAGTCTGCCTCATGTGCTCCATCCAATGGAGTCCAGTTATGGCAGCCCTTTTCCTCGCCACCGCCGGACAGTGACACACTATGTGTGTGGCCGTCTCAGGTTCCTCCAGGCACATCCGACAGGTGTCATCCTCCAGAATTCCCATTCTTTTTAGGTGATACCTGAAACATCCGTGTCCTGTAATTAGTGCCACCAACCATCTGAGGGTTCTCCTTTGCATATGCAGGATCCTTCTTCTGGCTGCGGTAATCGGCAACGTAAGCACCATCTTAGCCTGCCTACACGTGGTCATAGCGTCCCACCGTCTCCGGTGTTCCTCAGCGACCCATTTCTCGATGTAGTTCCTTACCAACCCTCTGCCAATGGCAGAGTATGGCTCCGGTCCCCAGAATTCCGAGGTTGACCCCTGTTTTGCCAGGTTGTCAACCTTTTCGTTCCCATCGATGCCTGTATGTCCTCTAACCCAAGCTAGCGTCACGTTGTTTTGTTGCGCACACCTGTTCAGTTTTTGGACACATTCCAAGGCCAGAGACGCATTAATCTCTGTCTGATTCATGCGCTTAATCACAGCCTGATTGTCCAGTGCTATAAGGATACTTCTTCCCTGCACCTGACCCTCATTTATGTGATCCAGCGCGTGCAGCAGAGCAAGCATTTCCGCCTGGTAGACTGAGGTGTAATTCCCCAAAGCCAGAGAGCAGGTCAGATTTAAGTCCTCTGAGAAGACTCCCGCACCTGCTCTGCCGTCAATCATGGATCCGTCCGTGAAGATATATATGTCTTCCGGTCTCCCTTCCGGGAGCGTTCCGTTCCCTATGAGGGTTTTATGATACCTTTCGGTCACCCTCATTTTTGTGATCCCTTCCATGGGCATCATGAGCTCCCTAATACCTTTAATGCGATCCAGGATCTTCATGTGCCCATATAAGGTTCCTGACGCCTGCCATGCGGCATCCCGTCTCATCCGAATCGCTGAGGCTGCCGCAGTCTTCATCACCTGGGGATCTAACGGCAGCAGACCTAACAGCGCCTCCAATGCCGCGGCGGGTGTGGTGCGGAAAGCACCGCTCACACCTACGCTGGCCATTCTTTGCACCTTGTCCAAATGCCTCTTGACGGTTTTCTGTGTGGCTTTAGTCCACCAGACCACCGAGGCATAAGTTATGATGGGTCTCACCATCATGGTATATGTCCAGTATGCTAACCTTGGTGAGATACCCCACCTTAGTCCACATACTCTTCTGCACTGGTGAAGCACCCTTGTCGCCTTCTTAATCTTCTCTTCAACGTGGTATTTCCAGGTTAGTCGCGAGTCCAAGTATACACCCAGATACTTGACCATCCCAGACACCTTGATCCTCGATCCAAAAAGCATGAGGGGCTGAAAATCCAGATCTTTAATCTTCCTAGTGAAGATTATCGCGTCTGTCTTATTGGCATTTATGGTGAGGCCCTGTTCCGTACAGCCCTGTTACGTACAGCCCTTTTCCTCGCCACCGCCGGACAGTGACACACTATGTGTGTGGCCGTCTCAGGTTCCTCCAGGCACATCCGACAGGTGTCATCCTCCAGAATTCCCATTCTTTTTAGGTGATACCTGAAACATCCGTGTCCTGTAATTAGTGCCACCAACCATCTGAGGGTTCTCCTTTGCATATGCAGGATCCTTCTTCTGGCTGCGGTAATCGGCAACGTAAGCACCATCTTAGCCTGCCTACACGTGGTCATAGCGTCCCACCGTCTCCGGTGTTCCTCAGCGACCCATTTCTCGATGTAGTTCCTTACCAACCCTCTGCCAATGGCAGAGTATGGCTCCGGTCCCCAGAATTCCGAGGTTGACCTCTGTTTTGCCAGGTTGTCAACCTTTTCGTTCCCATCGATGCCTGTATGTCCTCTAACCCAAGCTAGCGTCACGTTGTTTTGTTGCGCACAACTGTTCAGTTTTTGGACACATTCCAAGGCCAGAGACGCATTAATCTCTGTCTGATTCATGCGCTTAATCACAGCCTGATTGTCCAGTGCTATAAGGATACTTCTTCCCTGCACCTGACCCTCATTTATGTGATCCAGCGCGTGCAGCAGAGCAAGCATTTCCGCCTGGTAGACTGAGGTGTAATTCCCCAAAGCCAGAGAGCAGGTCCGATTTAAGTCCTCTGAGAAGACTCCCGCACCTGCTCTGCCGTCAATCATGGATCCGTCCGTGAAGATATATATGTCTTCCGGTCTCCCTTCCGGGAGCGTTCCGTTCCCTATGAGGGTTTTATGATACCTTTCGGTCACCCTCATTTTTGTGATCCCTTCCATGGGCATCATGAGCTCCCTAATACCTTTAATGCGATCCAGGATCTTCATGTGCCCATATAAGGTTCCTGACGCCTGCCATGCGGCATCCCGTCTCATCCGAATCGCTGAGGCTGCCGCAGTCTTCATCACCTGGGGATCTAACGGCAGCAGACCTAACAGCGCCTCCAATGCCGCGGCGGGTGTGGTGCGGAAAGCACCGCTCACACCTACGCTGGCCATTCTTTGCACCTTGTCCAAATGCCTCTTGACGGTTTTCTGTGTGGCTTTAGTCCACCAGACCACCGAGGCATAAGTTATGATGGGTCTCACCATCATGGTATATGTCCAGTATGCTAACCTTGGTGAGATACCCCACCTTAGTCCACATACTCTTCTGCACTGGTGAAGCACCCTTGTCGCCTTCTTAATCTTCTCTTCAACGTGGTATTTCCAGGTTAGTCGCGAGTCCAAGTATACACCCAGATACTTGACCATCCCAGACACCTTGATCCTCGATCCAAAAAGCATGAGGGGCTGAAAATCCAGATCTTTAATCTTCCTAGTGAAGATTATCGCGTCTGTCTTATTGGCATTTATGGTGAGGCCCTGTTCCGTACACCACTGCTCAACCACTTGGAGTGCATTCCTCATGATATCTGCCGTAGTGTTCATAAACTTGCCACGTGCCACAATCGCTACATCATCTGCATTCCCAACGGTATGCACGCCCATTACCTCTAGCCGCCTGAGCAGAATGTCCACAGTGATGTTCCACAGGAGGGGCGATAGGACCCCGCCCTGTGGGCATCCCTTGCTGACTCTCCCTCGAAGCCGCGAGTCTCCTGTCTGAATCCTTACCGCTCTGTTTTTCAGCATGCTGCCCACCCACCTTACAATCATGGGGCTGACCTCGCGCCTCACCAGAGCGTCTTTGAGCTTGTTGAACTGTATCTTGTCGAAGGCGCCTTCGATGTCCATAATAACGGCCATCGCTATGCCTCCGGTATACAGTTCCCCCTCGGCCACTCGCACCAGTTGGTGAAGTGCCGTTTCTGTAGATTTGCCAGCCTGGTAAGCGTGCTGGCTTTTACTTAAAGGGTGCCTCCTTAGCATAGTACTCTCCAGGTGGTCTGCCACCACTCTTTCCATTGTTTTCAACAGAAAGGATGTTAGGCTGACTGGCCTGGAGGACTTCGCCTCGGTGTAGTCCTTCTTGCCTGGCTTAGGGAGAAATACCACTTTGGTTTCCCTCCACACCGCCGGAATGTATCCTGTTGCTAGACAGGTAACGAATATTCCCCTAAGCCTGGGTGCAATGATTTCTTTGCCCCATTGAAGCAGCGCAGGGAATATTCCGTCACGCCCCGATGTCTTGAAGGGAGAGAATGTGTCTATTGCTCCGTCACCACCCCGTTAGCCTCCTCTCGGTTCATCCTTGTAGCCATTCTGTTACGAATAGTCCAAGATTTACCCGAGATATAGCTGCCAGGAAAGTGAACTTCCATCAGGATCTTGTTGGTTTCCTCCAGCGTCTCCGTCATCCTCCCCGACGGGTCACGAACGAGTCCGACTTTGGAGACCGGGTCCCTGGAGATCATTTTCTGAAGTCTGCTGGCCTCAGATATGCTCTCCATGCTCGAGCAGAAGTCCCTCCACGACTCCCTTTTCCGTCGTCGCAGAGTTTGTTTCATTTCTCTTTTCTTGGCTTTGTAATTCTCCCAGGCAACCGGGTCATTGCACCTCATCGCTTGGTTGAAAGCCCTTCTGACCTCTTTCTTCAGTTTCTCCAGCTCCCTACACCACCAGGGTGTGGGATCATGGTCATCCACTGACGTAAGAGGACACGCCACTCGAAAAGCGTTCTCTATCGCTGTCTGCAGGACATGCAACTGAGACTCTGCTTCTCTTGTGCGCGCTCCCCGAGATTCCTGCGCAACATTTCAGTATATCTAGACGTGTCCGTGTTGCGGGGAATTCTCGTTGTTCTAATTCCGTCACCCCTGCCCGGGGTTCCGTACGCTATCTCAAATGAAATGGCTCTGTGATCTGACATAGTCGTCCGATCCATCACCTCCCAGTTGGTCAATCTTGTCAACATCCGGTTGCTGCATAGAGTTATATCTATGACTTCCCTTCGTCTAGCATCGACGAAGGTTGGTTCTACCCCTCTATTTGCAATAACTGGATTGTTGCATTCCACAAATTCGAGCAAAGCTTCTCCTCTATGGTTGTCGTTGGTGCTTCCCCACACCGTGTTGTGTGCATTTGCGTCCCTGGTGGGCGGAGGATCTGGCGAATCGTACGGAAGGTAGGCTGAGGCTAGAATAAAAGCCCCACTTCCAGTACCTACGCGTACTGCTGTGAGATCTGGTGTGCACAAGTGCGGCAGTAAAACCGCCTGCACTCCGTGTTTCACCAACACACACGTCCTCACTCTTTCATTCGCATTGGGAACGTACAGAGTGTCAAAGCTCCCAGAGAGTCCCCTAATCCTACCCTTGTAGATCCAGGGTTCCTGTATGAGAGCAATATCCAGCTTCATCTCACCGAAGCCTCGCGTCATCATTGCTGCTGCTCTGCTATGGTGTAGATTCAACTGGCAAACCTTTAATTGCCGGAACTGGCCCACCTCCCGCCCAGCTGACGAGGATTCCATTTCACTGGTCCCCTTGTTCAGCTGCCTTTCCGGCCGGCTCTACCATTTCCTCCGGCTTGTCCTTCTGGAATAGCACGTAGGCAAGGTCCAGCCCGCAGTTGAGTTTCCCCCCTGCACGCCTGACCGCCTCCGCCTCCTCCTTCGGACACCATACGGTGAAAATGGTACCGCCGTTTTTCGCGTCACCATATCTGCCTATGCGACTGACCCTCCACTTAGAAGTGTCCGTCACACAGGCATTTTGACGACGTAATCTGGCTAGGATGGTTTCCTTGCTCTCCGGCGAACCGGGAACTCGGATGATCATCCTCCTCACATCCTTAAGGATGTGAAGGCGCTCCACTCTCAGATTGACTCCTTCCCATAGGTCAGTCATCTTTCCGACAGCTTCGTACAGCCGGGCCTTGGATTTTTGGTTCACGCACCTGAGTGCAATGACCCCGTCCTCCAAGTCTACCTCGGTAATACCGATGTCGCCAGCGTTGTCAGGCAGAGAGTCTAATGCCTTGAGCAGGGCCGCTTTAAAAACGGTTACCTGTTTCGTGCCCAGACCCTCCTCCCTTCCATCGTCGGTCACACCCAAACGGAGGTCACAGCCTGCTATGCCTGCGTAGGTATTCTCCGCCACAGGCTCCGCACGCACGACCCCCGAGACAGAAGGGTTGACTCCTCCCTGTTTTACAGGTTGAGGCTGTCCACCCTTCCTTTCCCTGGCCTTATCCTCCCCTTCGACAGTAGAACCCACGGCTGAGGTGCAGAGACTTTTACCTCTAAACCTCTTCGTGGGTCCCACCTCCTCCGGAGTGGACTCGGCCGATCCCCCAACAGAGGAAGTTGCCTTCTTCTGTCTTTTGCGCTCCCTCTTCCTCTTCTGCTTCAGCTGCTTTCGCAGCCTCACTTCCGAGTCGGATTCCTGCGCTAACGTAGGCCCAGAGCCGGCTGACCTCTTGACACATTGCTGCATCGCATTGTCCACCTTCTCTGAGCATACCTCCAGGTTCAGCTTCACTAGCTCGCTCGCCGCCGCTTCTACGCTTTCCTGCGTGACTGCGTTGACATGCGAGTCGTCCACTTCCCTGTTCCTCGTAAGCAATAGATGGCCTCCCCCAGAATCCATGAGGCCGACCTCCGTAGAGGGTGGATTTCCCTGGCTTGCAGGTTTACCACCTGGGGTACAAATTTCCTTTGTTATATCCAGTGCTTTTAAGTATCTATCTTAGTCAGGGCGTCCTAACGGGACCACGCAAGCCTCATCACCACGTCAAGGTGTAGATACATCGGTGAGGTCATTACCACCATACGCATTGTTCAAAATTGAAATAATTTTGGAGGGCTCCTTTGCAGAAATCAGCAGCAATCCGACCTTCTCTCGAGCCGCTCTCTTTAATGCTTTGCTCAATCTAAATACGTCATCTTCATTAGTAAACCCGCATTCTCTGCTTGTTGTCTGGAACTGATTCAGAAAATGTTGCCACGCCAATGCGGATGACCCGTCAAACTCCAAATGCTTACCACTGAGAGTCTGTCTTGCAAGCATGTTAGAAATTGTATTTTTTAAAGAAGCATCTTGTTTGTGCGACATCATGAGTAGTATAGCAAAGGGGGTTCGGGACCACTTTCAGATTTCCATAGGAAAAAATCTTTTAATATATCATTTTTGATACCAAGTTTCCTATAACATACTTATCTGGCATAGAAAAATTAAAATTAACTTCAAACAAGCATCTTGAACAATTTTTACAATATTTTTCCTAATTCTTAGTGAATTCATTTACTAAAGTTTCCAAACAACATAAATAATAAAAGATTAAAGAATTTGAGTTAACTAAAACCGCAGAAATATTCCTTATGTTTTCAATGATAAGTTGAGACTTAAAACCGCATTTCCTCGTGCATTCAAAGATAACATAAACTTAAACGTGAAAGTATATTATCAAAACCTTCGGATAGGTAATTTAAAAAAATTATTATTTTAATAAATGTTTTATTGTAAAATATTTTCATGTTCTTTTACTTAAATTTTTTGCTGAAAATAAAGTAGAAAAAAAGGTAGTTATAAAACACGAGTTGCTGGTTTAACATAAAATTTATTAAGTTTATTTCTTATATACTAGAAATTTTCTAATGGTAAATACATTTTGTAGAGCACATTGTATTTTATGGATGAGACACGAAAACTCTTGATGTTTAAATTGAAGCCATGATAGTTTCGGACATTGTAATTCACGCTCAATATCAAAAATGGTTGCACCGTCTCCAAGAAAATCCTTTACCCATCCGGTTTTTTCAAAGCCCTTGACATAAATATTTTTTTCAGCAAGTAAAGGTGCGACAACAGTGTATAGGTAATGATATGAAACATACCCATCATACCATCCGAAACCATGAAGATTGTGTTTTAACCAAAAGACTTGTTTTTTTATTTTGGGTGTTAAGTCTTCAAATTTAAAGGGTGGTTGGAAAATAAAATGTTGAAGCTTATCATCCGAAGAAAGAATTGCTAGCTCTTTAACAATAAACTTATTTAGATGGTCCTTGAATCCTTGGATATCAACTATTGCAGCCATATTTTTTAAATAACTTTCTTAACTTCACTAGTGAGCGGATTATACTCGACTATTCGATCGTGGATAAGTAAGCAGTAAGCTGTTGTTTTCGATGGAATATTAGTAGAGGTTTTGAACTCTAATTTTATATCTACAGGGCCCGTTTTGATAGCTTCATTTTGATGAGAACAATCGATAACTGCAATTGGAGCGTGCTCGAGAAATTCTTTAGCTGAGAGGAGAGGTTGCATCATCTTATATAGAATTACCCTTGCAAATTAGAAGAAAGTTCGCCTGCATAAATGTAAAAAATTCTGATGAAGCATGCTTTGCTTGGGCAGTGATATCAGCTCTTTGCCTCATTATTCATTGAAATTAAACTTAAAAGGTATTTAATTTCCAATGACAATTTCACAAATTAATCGTTTTGAGAAACTAAACGAGATATCAATTAATGTCTTTAGTTTAAATAAAAAATATGGAAATTTTTTTTACCGTGCCGCTTCGTTTAACTAAATTAAAACGGAGATCACATATAAATCTACTAATGATTCAAGAATTTTATTATGATGAAGCTAATAAAAATAATAATTCCAATATGCTTAATGATAATGAAGATATTGTTATGAAATACCATTTTGTTTGGATAAAAAATTTATCACGTTTAGTTTCTAGTCAAATTTCAAAACATAAGTGTTCTAAACATATATGTGAAAGATGTTTGCATTATTTTGATACAAAAGACAAATTACGAAGTCATATAAAGGAATGTAAACAGTTAAATGATTGTAAAATAGTTTTACCAAATAATGAAAATAAGTGGTTAAGTTTTAAAAATTACAATTTTAAAGAAGTAGTACCTTTTATTATATATGCAGATATTGAATGTCTATTGAAGCCTATTGAAGAAGATAGTTCAAAACATCAAAATACAACTGAATTTCAAGAACATATAGCGCATAGTGTAGGATATTATTTCAAATGTTCATATGATAATAATCTAAATTATTTTCGTAGTTTTAGAGGTTTAGATTGTCAACTTTGGTTTGTGAATGAATTGAAAGTAATTGCACAAAATCTAGAAGTTATATATAAAAATATTGTGCCAATAAAATTGACAAATATTGAAAAAGTAGAATAAGTAAAGTCACTCATTGTCATATTTGTGAACATCCATTTCGTAAAACTGATAAACGTGTGAAAGATCATTGCCATTTTACAGGATGTTTTCGAGGGTTAGCTCATGAAAGTTGTAGCCTTAATTATAGAAATTCAAAAGTCGTCCCCATAGTCTTTTACTATTTAACAGGTTATGATTCACACTTTGTTATAAAGGAGTTAGCTAAAGCTTTTGAGGGTAACATTACTCTGCTTCCAATAAATAAAGAACGCTATACTTCATTTACGAAATATATTGCTAATAGTGATATTAAATTTCGATTCATTGACTCCTTTAGGTTTATGGCAAGCTCTTTCGAGGAACTAGCGTCAATTTTACCCTCCAAGAAAATGTTACTGACAAAAAGTGAATGGAGTCATTTAACTTCATCCGAATTTCAGTTGTTAACCCGCAAGGGGGTATTTCCATACGATTATGTTGAAAGCTGGGAAAAGTTGGAAGAAACTTCCTTACCCCCAAAGACAGGTTTTTACAACAAGTTAAATGACACGAATATTTCAGAAGAGGATTATACCCATGCAAAACTAATTTGGGAAACCTTTAATATTCAAACTTTAGGAGAGTACTCTGATCTGTATCTGAAAACAGATATTTTATTGTTAGCAGATATATTCGAAAATTTTAGAAAGAAATGTTTGGAAATTTATAAGTTAGATCCAGCTCACTATTATACCACACCAGGGTTCGCATGGGATTCAATGTTGAAATATACAAAAGTGAAACTAGAATTAATAACAGATATCGATATTTTAATGTTTATAGAACGTGGTATACGTGGTGGGGTAAGTCAATGTTCTAATAGATATGCGAAGGCTAACAATAAATATATGAAAAACTATGATCAAAATGATGAAATAAAATATCTTATGTATTTTGATATTAATAATTTGTACGGATGGGCGATGTCTCAATTTCTACCAACTGATGGGTTTCAATGGGTTAATGTGAATAGTATTAACATACATGAAATTCCCGATGATTCGCCAATCGGGTACATATTAGAAGTTGATATAGAATATCCTACATACTTACATGACATTCATAAAGATTTACCTTTTTGTCCAAATCAAGAACTACCTCCTAATGCAAAGCAAAAGAAACTTCTAACAACTCTTTTTGATAAAAAAAATATATAATACATTACAGGAATCTTAAGCAATGTCTTTCTGCAGGGCTCAAGTTAAAAAAAATTCACAGGGCTTTCAAATTTAATCAATCTCCCTGGCTAAAACCGTTCATTGATTTAAATACGGAATTACGAAAAAATGCTAAGAATGGATTCGAAAAACATCAATATAAATTAAAAAATAACGCTGTATTCGGTAAGGCAATGGAAAACGTACGCAAACATTGCAATGTAAAATTAGTGTCGAAATGGTTGGGGCGATATGGAGCTAAAGTTTTAATAGCTGCTCCTAATTTCCATAGTCGTACAATTTTCGATAATAATTTAGTTGCGATTGAATTGACTAAAACTGAATTTTTTTTAAATAAACCGATTTATATAGGTATGTGCATTATAGATATATCAAAAACCCTTTTATATGACTTCCATTATAATTTTATGTGTAAAAGGTTACATTATTCAAATGTTAAAGTTTTGTATACTGATACAGATTCCCTAATATATGAATTAAAGTGTAATAATATTTATAATATAATTAGAGATAATATTCATAAATTTGATACTTCCGATTTCTTATATAATAATATGTTTAATATACCATTACTGAATAAAAAAGAAATCGGTCTTATGAAGGATGAATTGAATGGAAAGATATTTACAGAATTTGTAGGCTTAAGATCAAAAATGTATAGTATTAGAGTTGAGGGAAAGGATTTAATTAAGAAAGCAAAAGGTGTAAAAAGTAACGTAATTGAAAAAACAATTCAGTTTGAAGATTATTTAGAATGTTTAAAAAATTTTGATCAAATAAGCAGAATTCAAAATACTATACAATCGAAAAGACATAAAGTGTACAGTATAAGACAAAACAAAATTGCCTTATCTGCTTATGATGATAAGCGATATATTATAAAAAATTCCACAGATACCTTACCATGGGGGCATTATAATATAATACATGAATAGCTGTTAATTATATCCATATATAATAGAGAAAATATACTTTTCAATTATCTAGTCAAAGCGTTTTATTAAAGAAAATACCTCATAATTCAATTTTATGTAATTTCTTGAATTAAAAAAATTATATCAAATTTCACAAACTGCATACTGTACTACACTTCTTACATAATTTCTGGTCAAGTCCTGAGGGTTTGATAAAAACAGAGAATAATTTTGACTTGTCATTAACAAGAAACCGATAAGAAAATTAGTATAACGTGAACTTGAAATTGTAATGGAGAAATCTTTTGGAGAATGTCGTTGAACTGGGAATGGGTGAAGATATGAAATATGTTGAGGTAGGTTGCGAATTGCACATTTTAAAGAATGTCGTTGAACTTGGGATAAATGCTGATATGAATTAGGTTTATGTTTTTTTAAATAAGATAACATTTAAAAAGTTACTGTATAGCAGAATTCAAAATTTTATAGTTTTGCTCCTACATTTCATGAATTTGCACTTAGTAATTAGAGAATTACTTATCTGACTTTTGCATATTCCTAATGAGAAATTTTACCCATTCAGCTATACAGCCACTTTAGGATTCATATTTTATTTATATATATATATATATATATATATATATATATATATATATATATATATATATATATATATATATATATATAGGTATGGTTTATTTTGAAAAGCATCAGTTTTATACAATCTGATTGGAGGAAAAGATGTTTTGGATAGAAAATATTCACAGCGGCCAAAAGTATTGTATTTGTTCAGCAAAATGGCTTTGTTTTAGAGTCATAAATATTCGTCCATACAATATACTTTCAAGTGTGTATATGACCGCAGAAAATGGAAATAGAACTACTATCTGTCATCTAAAAAATGCGGAGTCTTTTCCAGAAAAGTTGGAATGTGATTTTAAATTTGACCCCGTACAGCATGTTAAAATTGAAGTGACTTCTGGAACTGTAATACCTTCAACACATTAGCACTCTTAATCTAGATTATGACGTCAGAATGACATAGACTGCATTTTATTTCGATGTCTTTTATTTGGGTCTACGTCATTTTGACGTCATAATCTAGATTAAGAGTTCTAGTGTGTCTCCGGTATAACGCTGATTGGGCGAGTTGTTGCCGCAGTTAGATATGAACGTAAAACTAATGGTTATCCAGAGAATTGCCCCTTTGCTGCCCTTGATAATGATGCTGAATGGATAGAGAAAAATAAAGGAAGATCAGACCCTGTAGTATAAATTACAGTGCAAGTATGGAAATATCTCCATTCCAGAATTCAATTTCATTAAATCATCTATTATGTTCTGGACTGAAACTCTCACCCAAGGTCAAAAATATTGTATATGTGCAGCTGGTTGGAAATGATTTAGAATTATGAATGTTGAAGTATACGAACCTCTGTTTAATTTAAGAGTGACTCCACATAATGGAGAATCCACACTTTTGTTAGATCTTAAAAGTGATGAAAACCTTCCGAAGCGATTCAACTTTGATTTTAAATTTGAAAATTATGAGCATGTTAATATAGAAGTGTATGTAGGACAAATGACCATCATTGGAGAAGTCATAAATTCTAACAACTTAAACCGAGGGATATCATACAATTTCTTTCCGATAAATTGCCCCTTTGGTAAGAATCACTGGGATGAACGTGCTAGATTAGAGAAACAGGGGGATGCATGAAATTAATATTATAAAACCATAGCAGAATATTCATTCAGTTATAATCGACGAATCGAGGTGTGCAGACGTGATAAAAATAGCAATGATTAAATACATTACACTCTTACTTATTGCTTTGTGCAATCTTTCTCACTCAATTCCAATAGATGTTAATCTTACTGATGAAAATAATAGTAATTTAGATTTTGAATTAAATCTTCCAAACAATCAAACAGTACAAATGGCATTGTCTTTTCGTTTGTTAACTTACAGTAACATTAATGAAAATAACACAACCATTTTGAATTCTGAAAATAAGTATATACCTACAGTAAATCCTACTACTACTACTACTACTATTGCAGCTCGCGGTAAAAAGAAATTTGTGACTGTTGAAGAAGCTATTGAAGGTTTTAGGCAAGAGCTCATAAGAAAAGAAGTAGAAATTGGTGGAATTATAGAAAGTAAAGATATCTTTTATAGACACTTCAAACTCGAATTTTATGAAGATAAGTCAATTACTATCCGCTGTACATACGATAGCAATTATGAAAGCCGTTCATTGAAAATATCATGTTATGAATACCACGAGTTTGAAACTGAGCGAGTTCTAAGTAATGGTGAAGTGGAGTTTATAAAGCAACATGATCCTGACTATAAAAGCAACCTTGAACTTGTTGATTTAAGGGAAATGAAACAAATATATCATATGAACGTTTCGTAAGAATTTTGTTTTGATTTTGATAGTGAAAGAGCAAAGATGGACATCGATCAATTTTTAGAAGAATTTGGTGATATACTTCACGAAGAACATAAAGAAAAAATTGAAAAATATAATATTTTTTTGAAACCATACCAAACTATGAAAAAACAAAAATCTCAACATGGTGAGCACTATACAAGTTGTGTGTGGTCTAACAATGACGTCGAAGAGGGGCCTGATACTTGTGAATGTTGTTTTGTTCATTGGCGAAAAGCAGAATTAGAAAAACTTTTTAAACTTTACCAGAGATTAACCAAAGGTGTCTGTGGACTATGCTCAAGAAAGTGCGATTTATACTAACACCGGAAGTGCACATCATGTATGTTTGGAGGTATGCTTACCATACCGCTAGAAAGGGACCATGGGAAAAGCATGCTGTTGATCGATTTCGCTTCAACCAACGAATTAAAGAAATTGCTGAGATTTTAAATCCAATATTAAATAAGAAAAAAGCAAAAACTTTTATTATATTATGAACTTATTTTATTGTATATTTTGTGAATGTCTTTTGATGAAAATCCTAACCATTTGACATAAACCTTATCTCCACTTCTTTTCAAGATTTTTTCAACTAAGTAAACGTGTGGATTTGTTGTCTTTTGCAATTCTAACTCATAGAATCCTCCTTTGATGGGGTGCCCCTGATGGTCTTCTAGAAGATATGTTACTCGGTTTGTAAGATGTATTTTGTGAATTTTAAACATTTCGGTGGTCCAATTTGGTGTATAACCTTTTTCGAAAACATGCTTATATTTGCTTATTCGAACAAAATCTCCAACTTTGTATTTAGATGGATGAGTAACTTTTATATGATTATATGCTGCTGTTAAAAGTACTTGCTTTTCGTTTGATTTGTTGACATCTATTGGCTTCATTTTTGTTGTACGATGCTTTTTACGATTATAAGTTAACACCAAATCCTTTATTATATCAATCCACCGATATGTCCCTATCATGCTAAACTCTTTCCACATCATCCCTTTCATTGTTCTATTAAATCGCTCCACTATTGAAGCCTTTAAAGGACTATATGTTGAATAATGATTAACTTTATATTTCTTCATCAAGTTTTGAAAATTAGTATTAAAGAATTCCTTTCCATCATCAGTCTGTAAATTTCTTGGTATTCTACCGTCTTCAAAAATAGTTTTCATTGCCCCAGCAACTTCAATACCAGTTTTTCTCTTCACAGGAATAACCCACGCATATTTGGAAAATGTATCAATGACAGTCAACGCGAAATTATAGTCATTATTTTGTTGAGAGTAGACACCCATCTCAACCAAATCTGCTTGCCAGAGGTCGTCCAGTCCTTTAATAATAACACGTCGCCTTTTAAAATTTTTGCGTGCTGATTTATGTAATTCGTCTACAACTTGTCTTTTACTCATCATGAGGTGGTTCATGAGATATTCCTTTGGAAATTGTTAATGATTCTACCTCTATTAATCCTTTTAAAGCATCCCAAATCTGACGCAATCCCTCATCAATATGAGCTTTTAACTTATTTTGCGAATCCTCTACTGACTGCTTAGCAAACTGATGATTTTCTACTTGTTCTTTTTCATTTGTAGTTTTTATTATATTATATATGCTTACTATTTCCTTTTCTATATTTTTTCTTATTTGTATCAACTCCTTTTCTAAATTATTTCTTTCCTTCTGCAATTCTTCAACTAGCGTTCTATTTGTTAATTCTTTTAACGCTTGTATGGTAGTGTTATTTAAGTCCACCCATTTATCAACATATAATTTATGTACACCATCTTCATTTTCCACAGGATTTTTAAGATTCTTGATGCTTTTATGATTAAGATCATAATCGCCATCAGAAGTAAGTTGGAATCCTATACCAGGTGAACCTTGGGGACCTCGCTCCCTAGGTAAACCTCTTGGCCCCCTCTCACCAACTGGTCCTAATTTTGCTTGCTTAGAAAATCTCCCGAACTTGTCAACGCTCATGATCTAATTAAAATCGAAAATGAAAGATGCATTGTATTTATTCTATAACGTTAGCTTCTCTTAATTCTTCAGTTATTGACATGATTTCATTATGATGATTATTGTTCCCAGCATGCTGGGAAGCAATAAGAAGGCGCAATCGGTCTACGAATTCATTTGGATCATCCCAATAAATATGGTCAATATTATTCTTAGGTAAATGCATTAAACCCATTCCTTTGCGATATAAAAACTTGCTAATAATTTCCCTGTACTTAGAACCTCTATTCCCCTTTATTTGTTCTTCCATCAAATATCCTCGTCTATGAGCATTAGTATCGTTTAGAATAGTCTCATAATTTGATAAATCATCTTTAGTAAATAAACTTTTAGAAGGTTTTTTCATAAAAAGAAGTTCGAGTAAACCTAATGTTATTGTGTAAGGTTTTCCTTTAATAACAAAATTATCTTCATTATATTCAACCTTTGAATCTCCAATTTTCCATTCATTATTATTATTATCAAAGTAAACTCCATAAGTGTAATCAATTTTTGGATTTTTTTCAATATACCATTGAAAATATTTATCAGCCAATCCAGTAGATAAATTAAGAGTTTTATCAGCTCTTTCAACTAAAGTTCTTGAGTGAATAGGTGTTGCAAATTCATCTTCTGACATTAAAGAAAATTGTTTATGCTTTAGTGGTGTACTTGTAGGTTCCATTTTTGGAAAAGAGGATTTGGGAGTTGACTTTAGATTATCATATTCATTATATTCTTCCTTGGGCTCAAATTTAATTTCATGATCTGATTCATGTTTCACTTTTGTCACGAACTCCTTTAACGGGTTTGTTATAGGTTTAAATGTTTCTTCTAGTTGAGCTTCTGTTTCATCTCTTCCGGTTTTTATAGCTTGAAATTTCTTTCGTATGATATTTCTAGTTTTTATAATGTTCCTTATAGTTTCTTCTTTATTTCTCACTTCAGATCTTCCTTTGCGATCCATTTTTTTGTTAACTGCTTTAACGGGTCTGTTAACTGCTTTAACGGGTCTGTTAACTGCTTTAACGGATCTGTTAACTGCTTTAACGGGTCTGTTAACTGCTTAAACTGGTCTAATAAGTATTTCAGTAAGCTATTGTATTTATATCATAATGTACAAATCAAATCCTTTACGGTAGCGTCCATTGTTTATTAGACTATCTTTATCGATCACAAGAAAGCCATATTTATCCTTCCAGCACTCTGCACATACATTTCTAAAAGTATTAAAGGGCATGTCCGTGTTTACATGATTATTATAGACATGTTTTAAGTTCATTTCATCTTGCTTAAATAGAATAAGAAGATTCGCATTGTCTCGAATTAAGTGCTTAGGTATATGTGTGTATGTTTGACAAAGATAAAAACTATCGATGCCATTATGTCGTCCCATACAAAAATATGATCGTATGTTGTTTTGTTTGTCGCATGCAACATCATCAAAGATGAAAATAGAATTTGATTTTGCTTTCTCTGGTGAAATTACTTCAGAATTTTCACAAAATGTATAGAAACCCATTCCGGATATGGGTGTTATAAGTTGCTTCAAATACTCATACTTTGGTTGATATAATGACTTTGAATAGACATAAATATTTTCAAACTTGAGTCCGTTCGGTTGTTCGATAAGACTGATCATAAGATTGGTTTTACCACAATTAGAAGGTCCTGCAACGATAGCTCTTATAGTATGGGGTAATAACGATCCGTGTTTTTGTTTAAGTTCCTCTGATTTTATGTCTATATTTCTAATTGGTAAAGACACTTGTTGCTTAACGAATTTCATAGTGAAAACTAATATATATATTTGAATCCTTCATTTTTATATTAGTTTTAAGGTATCGAAACTAGAATACACACA
Organism: Thereva unica; assembly: GCA_949987705.1. Classification (NCBI taxonomy): domain Eukaryota; kingdom Metazoa; phylum Arthropoda; class Insecta; order Diptera; family Therevidae; genus Thereva; species Thereva unica. The sequence continues at coordinate 92,890,565 of OX465283.1, forward strand.
TAGATTTTGCAAAACGTTTCGCTGAATGATAGATCATAAAAAAAATTTTAATAAAAACCGCCCACAACATAAAATATATAAGGGGGAAGGTTTATTGAACACAGCAATAAGCAATTTACCTTTCGAATTGCATTTGCCTGGTTATCAGTATTGCGGTCCTGGTACTAAATTGTTAGAAAGAGTAGCTAGAGGTGATCCTGGTATAAATCCTCTTGACGCCGCCTGCAAAGAGCACGATATTGCATATAACAAACATAAAAATATTGAAGATCGTCATATCGCTGATCGAATATTAGCAGAAAAAGCGTGGCAGAGAGTAAAATCTAGTGACGCATTATTTGGTGAACGACTTAATGCCTGGCTTGTAACAAACGCTATGAAGACAAAACTTAAACTTGGGATGGGCTTAAAAGCAAAACGTTCAACTAAAAAACCTAAAATTAAATTAACATTACAAAAAGGAGTTCGAGAAGCACGAAATAAATTGAAATCAAAAAAGCCAGGCTCTTTAAAGGAAGCTATACAACTCGCTCTTGGTGCTACCAGAAATGTGTTTAGAGGAAAGAGAAAATGCACAAAACCACCTCGTATTATTCCTATTCCAAGAACTGGAGGAGTTTTACCTCTTATCCCCATTTTTGCAGGAGTTTCTGCTTTAGGTGCATTAGCAGGTGGTACAGCTGGAATTGCAAAAGCTGTTAATGATGCAAGTAAGGCTAAACAACAATTGGAGGAAAATAAACGTCATAATCAGACAATGGAAGCAATAGCTTTAGGGAAAAGTGGAAAAGGTATATATTTAAAACCATATAGAAAGGGGTTAGGACTTTACCTAAATCCACCGACAAAAAACTACTGAGAACGCTACCCAATCGTCCATTAAACGAATACGATTTATATAAGCACGCTCAATACATACCACACTTCAGAGGAGTTTTTATGATTGATGAGCTTCCCAAAAGACCTAGAAGAAATGAATGTGGGATCGTCAATTTGGATTCTTCCATAGGTCGGGGGACACACTGGGTAGCATACCATAAAAAAGGAACTGATATTGAATACTTCGACAGTTTCGGAAACTTACAACCACCAAAAGAACTTTTAAAGTATTTAGGAAATAAGATAGTATACAACTATGAAGCATATCAAAATTATAATTCTGTAAATTGTGGACATCTGTGCTTAACGTTCCTTTATAATCGTTCTAAGGCAATTTAATTTATACATTTGATCTATATACATTTGATCTATATATACTAGCTGGGACCCGGTGCGCCTACGCTGCACCCATAAGTCAATAGTAAACAATAAAAACCATCCATTGACTTAATATTTTTCGAGATATGAATTTTACACAGATGAAATGCCTCAAAGAACATGGGTCTTGCGTCGGCCGCCATGAATCGGTATATTGAGTCTACTACATTGCTTATTGTATTGTACTTATCATAACCTTTAATTTGATACCCATGTCGAGGTGGTTGTGAAGAAAGTGGTACCCCGCCCTCTTGAGACGGCCGCCATGGATCTAAAGATATATTTTGTATACTACATTGCTTATTGTATTCTACTTATCATACCCTTTCATTTGATACCCATGTCGAGGTGGTTGTGAAGAAAGTGGTAATTCGGCCTCTTGAGACGGCCGCCATGGATCTAAAGATATATTTTGTATACTACATTGCTTATTGTATTCTACTTATCATACCCTTTCATTTGATACCCATGTCGAGGTGGTTGTGAAGAAAGTGGTACCCCGCCCTCTTGAGACGGCCGCCATGGATCTAAAGATATATTTTGTATACTACATTGCTTATTGTATTCTACTTAACATACCCTTTCATTTGATACCCATGTTGAGGTGGTTGTGAAGAAAGTGGTAATCCGGCCTCTTGAGACGGCCGCCATGGATCTAAAGATATATTTTGTATACTACATTGCTTATTGTACTCTACTTATCATAACCTTTCATTTGATACCCATGTCGAGGTGGTTGTGAAGAAAGTGGTACCCCGCCCTTTTGAGACGGCCGCCATGGATCTAAAGATATATTTTGTATACTACATTGCTTATTGTATTGTACTTAACATACCCTTTCATTTGATACCCATGTTGAGGTGGTTGTGAAGAAAGTGGTAATCCGGCCTCTTGAGACGGCCGCCATGGATCTAAATATATATTTTTAATACTACATTGCTTATTGTATTCTACTTATCATACCCTTTCATTTGATACCCATGTGGAGGTGGTTGTGAAGAAAGTGGTACCCCGCCCTCTTGAGACGGCCGCCATGGATCTAAAGATATATTTTGTATACTACATTGCTTATTGTATTCTACTTAACATACCCTTTCATTTGATACCCATGTTGAGGTGGTTGTGAAGAAAGTGGTAATTCGGCCTCTTGAGACGGCCGCCATGGATCTAAAGATATATTTTGTATACTACATTGCTTATTGTATTCTACTTATCATACCCTTTCATTTGATACCCATGTCGAGGTGGTTGTGAAGAAAGTGGTACCCCGCCCTCTTGAGACGGCCGCCATGGATCTAAAGATATATTTTTCATACTACATTGCTTATTGTATTCTCCTTAACATACCCTTTCATTTGATACCCATGTCGAGGTTGTTGTGAAGAAAGTGGTACCCCGCCCTCTTGAGACGGCCGCCATGGATCTAAAGATATATTTTGTATACTACATTGCTTATTGTATTCTACTTATCATACCCTTTCATTTGATACCCATGTCGAGGTGGTTGTGAAGAAAGTGGTACACCGCCCTCTTGGACGGCCGCCATGGATCATTTTAGTTTCAATAGCGTCATGGCCTACCTATTGTTTGACAGCTGCGTAAATTTGAAATTTTCATTAAATGTAATGATTCAATTTAATGACAATTTTACATTTGTCAAACAATAGGTAGGCCATGAAGCTATTGAAACTAAAATGAAGTGAAAATTCCTAAAATTACCATTTTTGTTTAGATTTTGCAGCTGTTTTTTTGGTTAAAGGTATAAAAAATAGCCTACGACCTATTCTCAGACCTACCAAATATACACAAAAAATTTCATGCAAATTGGTCAACCCGTTTCGGAGGAGTACGGTAACAAACACTGTGACACGAGATTTTTATAGATATATATATAATATATATATATATATATATATATATATATATATATATATATATATATATAT